>JAHZMV010004474.1:0-83982 GCA_027743765.1 Coecobrya sp. COE2 | reverse complement strand
GATCCAGGGTGACATAAAGGACAAAATACCAGGTGGATACAGCCTCATCATTTTCAACTACGGACAAGATAACTTGAAAGATCCAAGTTGTTCCCATAACCAAAAATAATTTGAAGAATAATTCGCACCTAAAGTCGTAAAGAGTGGATCATAAATTTTCCTCACATGACAACATAATTTATTCCTTTTCTACTAAACACTCTCGGGTTTTAATACTTTTTTTCCAAAACTTACGACTGTTTCTGCTTTCTCGAGTTTCTATCCGAGATTCTTCTGGTGGCATTATAAATCCTTAACATTTGACAGGAGGTGCACAAATAAAAAATGAGATTAGCCAGAAGGAGGACTCCAACAGGCAAGTAGAAATAGTATGGCTGTGAGGAATTTGCAAGGAAGCAACCTTCTTGTCCATACATCGGGTAAATGGTACGATCCTCTTTGGTCTGTCGACATGACTCGCTCCCTTCCCTGTTATTTAGCAAAAGAAACGACGACGATGACAAGTTAGACAAAACATAAAAGACTGTAAAAATGTTTTCATTTTTTTACAGAAAACGGTTCATTTCATAATAAAAATATTTAGGATTTTGCTATCTATTTTTAAACTGATCATTTTTTTACTGGTAGCTGAGTTGCAAGGCGACCGCGACAGAAACTACGGCCGTGGGCACGGCAGCAGCGAAACTGGCATAGCAAACGAGTCTTTTCAAGTCGAAGTTTCGTTGGTTCATCGGCTTGAGAACGCGAAATGTCCACCACAAATCAAAATTTATGACGGAAAGCCAGCTGAAAGCGAAAACTCCCATGAAATGAGTAATGAGTCCAAGGGCATAACACCATCCTTCGGAAATGTATGGGGTGAACTGGTCAGAGTACAACCGTTTCCTTGTTTCCTCCACGTAAATCGCCAATAGACAGGAGTAGAAGCCTGTTAGACTGATGACGTAGCAGAGAATTGTCCACGCGTGAATGTTTTGCTTTTCCCAGAGAAGAAAGTGGACAATGGCGGTGATTAGGAGGAAAAATATGGAAATTCCAAAACCACCCATGTAAACTATTCGATAAACCTAACGGAATGATTTAATTGCCTTATTTAGCTAATTGTTACTATTATAGAGATGATAGAAATGGCTGCAACAATAATGTTTTTCAGGGGCTCTTACCCATACCCAGTCATTCCTGGAAAAGTCCTTAGTGTCAGGTTTACTGCAAATTATCAGCACATCTTGCTCACCGTGTCCACAGGTAAGATCAATTTTATCATGCGGTAACGACAGCGTGTCTACACAGTAGTGCGCGTGGTCCATTTTATCTTTCCATTTGAGTCCTGTAGAGCTTGACCCTCTGCCAAGGACTTGAATTGTGCCATCTTGGTAAATTCGAAAGCTTAATTGAAAAAATAGCGAGCTTGTACCATTTAATAAAATAATTAGATAAACGAATAAGCATAACCATACAGGTATGTATTATTACGGTTGTCGTGGTAGCTGGAACTTTGTTAGTGAACTGGATAAAGTAGCCTGAATGTTGTATACTGGAACGGCCTCACAGTTTGGAAAACCCGTACGGATTTTTGTATGTACCTTTTCATCCAGTGACATTGAAGAGGACGACAAAGGCAAAATCATGGGAAGACTCCAGACGTCGTTTGCAGTGATATTACCTAAAACGCACGGATTCGTGTTGTCATTTGTAAAAACATAACCGTAGGGACAGCATTTTCGAATGCATGATTTGTGATGATATCCACAACATATTTCCACAGATGAATGACTTGTGTTCAATCTGAGGGTGAAAAGTTTCCAAAAAATAATATTGATTAAATGTAAAGCAAATTATACTTTAGAATATCAACTATTTTCCCGTTTACCGTCGAACACAAAAGCTTTCAGAGTTGAATTGCTCAATTTCTTTCACACTATTGAGCAGGGTTAAAACACCTTCTTTGGTCAATTGGATCGGAACAATTTCATTAGTGCCATTCTTTTCTAATGTGCCATGCAGCCAGCCGTCATATCCATCGACATTATACGGGTCTAAGAAATCGATCAGAATATTTTCTGATAGATTGTCGGGGTGACATGAGACTTCCCTGTTTTTCATTAACCTAAGCAGATAAAAAAGATGTCGAATGTTGATGAAAACCACATATAAAAAATAATTTTAAGTGTTACGTTGACTGACATTATTTTTTTACATATCCCACATGTTAAGCATAAACGAGTGAAAAATTACATCTATTTTTGTAAACCTATTTACCTAACTATCCCATTGTCGGTTACGTTCGGTGCAATTTCGTATACAAAATTTCTCCAAATTGTTGACTCGTTTTTCTTGCTTGTTTCACTTGAGCTTTCGCAATTTGAGCCTACACAGGGACATTCATAAACTTGAATTTCCAAACACTTAACAGCTAGATTTAACGTTAGCAAAATTGTGATAACCACAGTCTTAATCTTGACGCTTATCATGTTTACCAGGTGTTGTAAAATGACAATGTAAATTATTTATTAATGTATTCAAAGATTTTAAAAGCTTTCTAAAAATCATTATTTATCCACCATAAAACGGACACCATGATTATCAACACGAAATGCTTTTATAGAAATG
This sequence comes from Coecobrya sp. COE2, assembly GCA_027743765.1. Lineage (NCBI taxonomy): Eukaryota > Metazoa > Arthropoda > Collembola > Entomobryomorpha > Entomobryidae > Coecobrya > Coecobrya sp. COE2. The sequence goes on along the minus strand of JAHZMV010004474.1, from coordinate 81,372 downwards.
GCTTGATTACTTCATTGTACATCCGCTCATTTTTTTAGTGTTCATGAAATCCGCTCCGCTTGTTATTAGTCATTACCACCGCCGCATCTGCATTTCCACTGCTGCTTCTCCTACAAACTTCCTTTTTCCTTTTGTTTGTCAAGGAAAACCAAACACCGATTTTCCTTTCAACATTAACATTTTAAGGTTCCGTGTTTTTCCCCAACTTGTGGCTCTGCTCTGCTTCTCATCTATAAATTTTCTGCTGTCACCACACCATGAATTAAATCTGATGCGTGGGTGGACATGAATAGCTACAGAATTATATGCAACTAGGTATATGAATATAAGTGGCTACTAACCACCAACATGAAATATTATAAAATGAATTGAGCATTCCAAAATAAACCACCATCGTAACAACCGCTGCCAATATAGTTCATTATCAAATATCGGAATCAAGAACACATTATTGAGGTCTCCAGTCCATATAAATGGTGCAATACCGTAGCATTTATGGAACTTTACCTAATTAATAGTTTGTTATCGCAAGGATTTATCAAATTCTCGTAATAACATAAACTACCTATTGGTAATGACAATTGTTCTCAAAATAGTTTTTACTCAGTATAATATAGCTTATTGGCATGGTAGATGGTGACTCATTCAAGAAAACTTATGTCAGCACTGTTAATAAAAGACGGAATACCGCAGAGAGAAAAACGTACTTACGACCTGGCCCCAAGTTTCGTTTTTTATTTGCAAAATGTTTTACTGCATATTTTCATCCGTTTTTTCTTACATGTTGACAAATAAGCTGTCACCAAGTGCAAAAATACGTCGTAATTTCCAGGATTCGACATTTGCTACACTTTTTTAATAAATGGTTTCTCTACACGTTTTTACAAGGACTGCATATGAGCTTTTAACTAATGCCATTGAAGCGTTTACAGAATATTAACACGTGCAATTAGACTATGAAAAAGGGTTTGCTTTCTTTATTACTATGTACTATTATGGCTTGACAATGGGGATTGCTCCATTTGCAACAAGACTGCTTTTTTTGGCCTTACAGCTACATAGTTACTTAAGAAATGTAATTAGCTACCTGCGTTGTTGTAGTTAAAAGGTTAAATATAATAATAATTATGATTGCATTTCAAGGAAAATACTGTCGAATGGCTTGGTACAAATCTTAAGAATACTTAATCGTTTGTGTGTATCAGATAATAATAAATATAGGATAAAATGACAGAAAAAGAGTATAAATCCGAGTAACTAGAATTAATTCGATTCATTATCAGTTTGTATATCACAAAGAATTAAAATGGTCCTGGTTCACCTCACAATAATATTTAACTAATGATTTAAATAAATACTTTTATGACAAGTTTTTACTACATTGCTTACTATAGAAGGTATATAAACTGCTATTACCATCTTTCAGTTTAAACACTTAAAAAAAGGATTAGAGGAAAAAAATTTAAAGAAAAAAGACATAATTAAGAAATGTTCTTTTCTTTTATCGATTTCCTTTCCGACTTGGAAAATGCGTGGTGATGGTAGAAGGGTTGGGATTGGAGCCGGTTCCACCAGCTCTTGGTGTTGTGGCACAGTCCATCTCAATGGAGCCGTGATGATCCACGTGAGTTACAACGGTTGACACGGAACAGTCACTTGCCTTGCGGGTCTTGTCCCATGTGGAGGTTAAGGTGCTGTTGTGGTTCAAGCTGCGTCTGCCTCCTTCCAACGTCCGTGTGGCACGACAGCAAAACCCCATCAGTTCTCTCAATTGGTTGACAACGGGTATGATCACGAGACAGATCCAAATGACCACACGACGAAGTCGCACTCGCGTGGTGCTCATACCGTCCGTTTTCTTATCTGTGAATGAAGAATTGAATTATAAAGATACTTCGCTGTCTTCCCCTAACCCCTTTCCCGCATGCCCGAGAGTCGCCATTCATGTTCCATTTCTACTATAATCGTGTGGTCGTACCTCTTTGTTCCTGCAGATACAGGGAAAACTTTTTAAACTGGGCTTCCAGTTGACGGCAAGTATTGGGCTTGCATGTGAAAATAATGAAAATTGCAACGCCCTGAAGGGCGATAAGGAGATCAGTAGGGACGAAGATTTTTCGGATAAAGTGGCGCTCTTCCGGGTTCAGTTGCTCGATTGCCCAGGAGATAACGTCAAAAATCCAGGTGACGCCCATCACCACAAATAGTTTCATAAAGAGCAGAAATCTGTTAACAAATATAAACATGGTCAGTATCAAACATTAATCGACAAAGATAACTGTAGTGTTGACAATTAAATACATAGCTAAAGCTACCTTTTCTTTTCCTGTCTTGAACTTTGTCTTGTGGCGAATTTCGTGTCATTTTGTAGTTTATGAAGGGAATAAATGGTGGAGACGAAAAACACCGAGTTGATAGTAAGAAGTAGCCCCACAGGACCATAAAAGTAGGGTAGTTTCTCTTTCTCCCCGTAAAAGTAACATTTACGCTCACCAAATCGTGGCGTGATCACATACAAGTGTGGATCATCCCTAAAATATTTCAACATCATAAAACAACATCAATTATATTCCAATTATAGTTTATTCACTTTCATAATTTTCACTAAAACGCACATTGCGACAGGCCAATTTGGCGTAACTATATTTCAACCAAAATTTTGCAATGAATTTCTGGAATCAATTAGATACATTAATATTTTGCGGTTTATAAACTCACTTGAATAAACTATCAAGCACCAGACCAGCTCCGGCGATTAAGGTTGGGAAACCAAGTGAGAAAAGCAAGAAGCCTAAGTATCTTTTCTTCTCGCCTGTATTTGTACTAGTGCGGAGGGGACGGCATCCACTTCAAAAAACAAAAAAAAAAGACATTAAAATCGAAAATAAATGTTGATTAACAAAGATCACGTAGAGATGTGAGAGTAGCAAAAAGTTTATTTCATTAATTACCTAAACGTCCAAAATAGGTCAAAGTTCATCGAAGTAAGCCAAAAGAATGCGGATAGATAGGAAAAGTGGATGAGAGAACCTGTTTCAAACAGTTAAACACATTATTTTGATCGTTTACATTAATGTTTGTGTCGGCTATAGAAAAAGTGTTTATTTAGCAGGGAAAACTTACCCATGACTCGACAACAAACTAGGCACTCATGTTGCAGTGAATCGGGTGCGAATTGAACCACGGATAGAAATATGTTGGCGCAGAGAAGTGATATGACGTAAGAATACTGAAGCCAACCGTGAATGTTTTGATGTTCCCACAAGATCACGTAGACAATAGCGGTGAGGAGTAGGAAAAAAGTGGAAATAAGGTTAACGGACGCGTACAGTCTAAGTTGCCAGACCTGAAAAATGAAATGAAAGTTACATTAGAAATCCAATCATCATTTTATGTAAATTACTATAATGGGGATGTAAACATATTTTTCGTACATCTTTGTCCTCGAGCACATTATCTTCAGAAAAGCAAATAAGTGCAATTTGGTCAATCTCTGTTCCGCCAAAATGAGCAATTTCCAAGGGATAGTCTGGGTAGTCGGGATTGCTATTGTCGGAAAATATAACCGTGTGAGATCCAGCCCCGTCCAGGCAGTATTGATCCGGCTCGATGAAAATTTTACCGTTACCCGAATCCATGACCAGTGTTCCATTCAGAAGCAAATACATTCTAAAATAAATACATATCATATTTCTACATATTAGCCTATGCACGTTAATAATATTTCTTTATTTCGACGAAAAATATATATTTTTACATACTTTTCATCTGGCTCGTCTCTCAAAGAGATTTCATAACTTTCATCGCATTTTGGCCGGCCAATTTTGTAATTCATTTTCAAGCCCCCAACTTCCGTTCCTGAAAGTGGCTGACCTGGACTCGTGTACAATTGTGGGAACCACGGGCGATTACTCAGCATACACGTGGAATTAAATAGGACGCTGTCCTGCCGACAACATTTACGAATGCATGGCTGGCGCTCGGTGCAAGACGGCATGCATAAAACCGCTACAAACACGTTTTCTTCCACTCTGTCAATATTTAACCGGTCATATTATTATTTACCATGTAAACACTTTTAAAGTTGCTTTCCAAAAAAATTACGCAATTATAATTATAATGCCTATCATACATGTCAATGCAGAAGTCTTGATAAGAAACCTGGTTTATCAAGCCAGCCTCATCCAACCAAACCAGCATCCCGTCAGTTGTCAAAATCACAGCCGGTTCATATTTTCCTCCATTTATAATTGGAGGTGTTGTTCCATTCTCATCCTTTTCACCGTTATAATCCTGTTGCTGCTGCTGGATTTCAGAAATGTCGTGCCGTATAATCCTCTCGATTCTTTCCGCACCACATGTCGGTTGAGAAACACGTAACCTGAGAACCCAGACACGGGAATACAATAAAAATTATTTTAACTTCTGGAAACTCGTTCATGATGAATCATCCATCATATCATCGTCATCATACAAAATGAATGAATTGAGTAATTTTCTAAAGACTTTTTGGCCAACAAAGCACGATCTTTTATGAAACGTGTTTCCTTTCCGCGTCCTTTTTTCCCTATCTGCCAATTTCATAACATAGTAGACAGAAAACTACTTGCCAAAATTAAAAAAATTAAAATGATGAGACTTTAAAAATCTCACGTCAGTTGGTAAATATGGATTATTGCTATATGGACGCAACACTTTCCTTTATTGCCTGCACGCATGAATATTTTTGCAGAGAGGGTTGGTACCTAAATAATTGGGATTTGGACTGAATTCCATTCCACACACTATACAGCAGTGAATTGTTTAATAGTAAGTTAATGGGAATCTAAAGCCGGATAATTCCCACAGCGAACAAAACGCAATCATTTTCATGGAAATTATACCCATATTGTTATTCTCATTTTATATACATATGTAACATACATGACTAGTTTGCATAAAAAGGGAGCTCTTCTTCTAGGGAAACAATGGCATGACTTTTGAGAAAAATAATTATTTACTATGATAGAAACTACTGTTGTTGTAGTAGTTGTTGTTGATGATGCGGATGGAATGTAATGACGAATAATGCGGGTGGCCATGACATAGACCTTTTCTGCCAAACAAAATGGCAAAAATACTATAGAATTCTTATTTTGTCTTATTTTCATAGTTGCTTGATGTAAAATTATACATATTTCTATAGTGAAAAATTTCTATAGTTTCCGAACGCTATCATAATTCATTATCAATTTTTGAAAATAAAACTATAGGACATAGTCGTAACTAAAATGACTATAATAAAAGTTAACTATCAGAAAACAATTATTAAATAAAATAAAATGCAACCATTCCTTTTGAAGATAAGGAAGGCAAAGTCGTTATAACTATGTATTATAATAGAGAACCGTTTATGAGATCTTTTTGAGATTTGTTGTTTTCTAAACAAACCATAATGACTCCATTTTCAATTACATTCGCTTAACAACAGGTAATTATAATGCCTATTTTTTATGGTTAGTATCCTCACATAAAAAAATGAAAAATTCCTTTTTAATCATAAAAGTTGTTGTGAGCAATATACCTAGTTTTTATAGCAAAAATACTATGTAGTTTACGTTTCCTATTCTTTCCCAACAGCGAAAACATGGGAAATGTTAAGCAGCCTTTGTTCTTATTTTCACACAAAAATGCTTCATATTTTTCTGCTTACCTGAAAACAACAGTATCGTTGGAGATCTCCATTCCATCCAGATCTTTGCTAAGTAGGGTAACCATGGCTTTAGGAGCCTCCCAGAAAGGCTGATTCGGCATAGTTACCATTCTTGACGAGTTTGGCTGTGCCTGGACACATTCCCCAGCTTCATAACGAGAGAAAAATGGACAACACTTGTTAACCGTTGGATAATACAACTGTTGCAAACCGACACTCCCTCCAATCTCATCCCCTGCCATTTTTCTGTCGAAACTACTCAGCACACTTTGAACACTCTGACCCCGGTATATGTTAGTACCAGAAGCACTCGGGGGAGGGGGAGAAACAGGGACCTGCTCAGTTGTTTCTGCTTCCTGCTGTTGAGCTTGTGGTGAACTGGCTTCAGTCTCACTTGACCCCAAACCAGAATCCACAACTCCCCCAATTGTCGACATGGGCATTATCACCACCATCATCAAAACACAATGGCTGAATAGCCTTCCTTGACTCACCCTCCTTCTTCCCCTCCATTTTATGACACTATCAGAGTTCTTCGTCATCGTCTACGTTTCTCAAGTTTTCTCAGCGAAAAATGCGTCATCTCCCCCGACACTGTTATTCCACTTCTCCCCTTCCAATAAAATTTTCGCCGACACACACGGCACTACCATGTAACAATTTTCTCTATTAAGTTGCTATATGCTTACTATACAGCAGCTTTCTGCTCTTTGGTCCCTCTTCTCTCTCTCGACACCTTCACTTTTTCACACACAAAGTCACATTTTTTCAGTCTCACGGTTACAATCGTCAGCTCTTTTCTAAATTTAAACTAGTTTCACAACAAATCATTACAATCAGTCTCCACCGCCACCGTCCAGAACTGACTCATTATCACCATTTTGATTATAATAAGCATCATATCGTCATCCCACAAACTATTTTACTTTAACAACGATTACCACACAAAATACGTTCATATTACAATACTATCCAACTATTACGCCCACGCATTTACATAATCATTACAATGAAAACAGGAATATAATACCATTTCACTCACACATATAACAATTACAATATCTTACATGATTTCTCATTCAGTACATTAAAAGTGACGGTCACATCCTCCATTAGATGCCAAAAAAAATGAGGATGCCGGACCGTAATGGAATGAAATGGATGGAGTTTTTGCCAGTGTCACCAAACAAGTCGCATCACACTCCACTACATCCACATTACATAAGTCACATCACGCTTTCATCACAACTTTTGCATAAGGAAAAAAAATAACTTTTTATGGCTACCAAGGTCTTCTTCCGCCACATCTTACGAACTAAGTCAGTCACTTATTTCCAATATCCTTCCTTCCTTCCACCACTCTAGAGTGACCAGTAGTAAATAGGATTCACCTTAGAAAAATGTATAGAAAAAAAATATATTTTTGCAGAAAGGTACTTTTCAGCTATCCATCCACAATCCAGCAGCGTTCACTGCCTTTAAACGCTTGATATGTTATTTTGAGTTGGTAGGAAAGGTACTTGATTTGTCAGTGAAATATGGAATGTTGGATGCTGTTTGTGTGTGTGTGACGATGAAAACATTGAAAAACTGCTAATTTGGTGACCTCCACCTAGGCCCTCTGTGATATAACATGAGCGGTTGTTACTGTTGCTGCTGCTACACATTATCTAGTCGCCGCCGCATCCCTAGTCAACTTCCACTTTTCATACAGCACATCACACTCTATGCATTAAGATGATTATCTCCGCAGTAATGGCACATTTTCTGCAGTGACCAAACTGCAAAAAATAATCATTACTGACACTAATGAATGTAAAGCTGTGACTTTGCTGCGGCGTGTACCTGCATAAAAATTACGCTAAAAAGAGACGCTCTTCTTTGTAACTGTGATCATGTTACAAAAATGTATTTGTACAGCAACTTTTTTAAAAAAAGTATAGAATCTTCACTCACCATTTCTCATTCTACCAATCTCTCACACAGTCGCACAGGTATATAGAATTCTTATGCAGCAATTAAAGCTGTTTTAAAGATATTTTTTTGAAGCACTAATGAATAATGAATGTAACGACTAGCAGACAATAATAATGTTGCTAAATGTGATGCTGCTGCTGCTTCTGTACTGTGCTCTGCATGATGAAGCCTTCAGAACCTGTGACCAGTTCAGAATGATGATGGTGACGCCACGCACGCTCTTGTAGAACTGACGACGCTCGGCAGTAGAAACAACATTAGACCAGGCCGTTCTTCGTACTGCATCCATCCAGCTAAAAAGGCAAACAATGCAAGATAAATGCGATGGGATACAAAACTGGCCTAAGAACCAGCCTGGGATACAACTTTCGCACCTGAATACTATAATATGAAATTGCAATGCAAAATATTTTTTTTTTCTTTATAATCTTTTGCAAGTAATGTAGGCATTGTTTCCTTCATCATAAACTTATAAAGCATATTGTTAAAGAGTATCATCACAAAAATAGGTAGTCCTAGTAACCCTCAAAATATTTTGTTGTATACAGTCAGTCACTTACATTATTTTTACATGGGTCACAATTCATTTTATTCGAATCTCTAATGATGTACGTCAGTCAGTGTTTGCTGCATTATGTTTACTTCATTCTGTGCAATGTCACAAAGGAACGGTCATCTCATCATCGCAAAAATAAAGTACTCGCACCCCAGCCTCACATAATGTAACCAATATTTTATTTCGACTTCCAAGAATGAAGAAAAAGACACACGCCACTCTTTACGGTGTACTATATAACTGCGCATCTCTCTCTGTTTGCAAGTGCATCTCACTTTTCCATGCCCTGTCATGTAATCGCAAACAATAATATAATATCTCTAAACTTAATTATCCAACTCAATTATCCAAGTATAAAAAGTAGCGAAGGTAGAGTAATTCGGATTTGGTGAGAATATCACGTTTACTTTTACGAGACAAGTTTTAATCCGCTAATAACCGATTTCGCATGCTTTTTTTTGTTTCAAGGGTGAAGCCGATTAAATCCTCTCGTTTTAAAAAACAAATTATATGTGCCATCTTATTATCCAATTGATAGTGGACATACCGATAACGATCATTTTCATATCAAACAAGTTTTCGCTACTTGGTAAATTTCAAGTCTTAAAAATCACAGTATAAATATTCGCCCCTACAGTTAAATAACATGATTACCTATTATGTCATGTGCAATATTATTATGTCTCCATTTAACATTTTATATTGCATGGCAAACAATCATATAATATTCTCCTGCAATTCTCCCTTTTTTACTGCTTATTTTAAATGGATTTCATTGTACATACGAGGGCGCCCAAGGCTCCCATTCCCTGTGCGCTGCGCGTCCCACAGCACACCACCAGCTCAGCAAAAATTATTTAATATTATCATCACGGTACCTTTTTTTGCACACTTTATTTATTTCACATTTTTTTGCAGAACCAAACATCATGTTATTATTGATTTGATCATCGTTTTCGATTCACACTACCATAATGATGATGATGAAGAGGAATGGCAAAATGTGTCTCTTATGACGATTGAAAGGGGAAGGAACATGTATTTTTCCAACACTGTTCATTACCCATGNATTACCCATGAGCAATGCGTATCTTCACTGTAGCTGATAACTGCTACTATGGGTGCGTTGAAGTTTTTTGGATTTTTTTTGTAAGGGGCCCTTATTAAGGGCCTGTGCACTACTGGGCCTCCTTCACGTTTGTTATATAAGCCATTATATAATCATTTGTAATGATTTTAACTGATATGCAAAGGTATGCGTAGGTATACAATTATCATTATCAGCACTACCATCAACACACCAACGCCAAACAGGTATCCCCTTCAACATTTCTGAGAGTATATACTTTAGGACGACTATAGGGAGGACAAAGAAAAACATCAAAAAATTAAATTACTTGAATTAGCGCTTATATGCGCGCAGGTATATCATCTCGTCTATAGGTGCTTGATATCTTACGGATTGGATATAAGACAAAAAGTTACAATAAGGGCCTCTTGGAATATCTTTCAATCTGTCTCTGAGAAAGAGTTTATGGCAATTTTTTATTTTAATTTTTGCTCCTTCCTTCCTTTGCTCTTATAATCATTCTTGATAATAAATATACCAGGTTTTATTTCCAATTCCTTTAACTTTTGCCATAATTTGGGAAGTTCGTTGGGGACGCTATAATAAGATATTTGTTAATAACCATTGGAATTTCCAATACTATACAAGTCAAATGGAAAATCCAGAGTAATGTTATTATCTTAAAAAATTTATAAAAAACATAAACAATCGTTTGGAATTGTTATATGGTAATTGTTGTTTGATACATTTTTGTTGATAGCAAAGCGATGTTATTACAGAGGCCAAGTTAAATTTTATAGGTCAATTTTTAGGTTTTACAGCATGACTACTACATCCACTCTGGTGACTTTTATAGCTTTAAGGGTCAAGCAATACGTACTGTGACATTTTGGGCAAATTGTTACCTTATCTCGTCGATTTTTTTATGGCTAACGAGGTTGACAAGCAACAGCCGCACAAGCTTACATGATGTCACTTTCAATACAAATGCCTATATAATTACCAAGTTTAACTGATATGAGGTCGTAAATTGAAGATTATATTATTATGCTTGCATGACGCAAAGGAAAATACGAAACACGTTGGCTTTCCCTGGTTACCAGATACATTAAAAGTTAATAAGATTGGTTGCTTAGTTATATAGCGTGTCTCGTTTAGGTCAATTATTTAAATAATCCGTGATGTATTATGAAATGATTTGCAAAAAGAGCTTTAATGAGGATAGTAAAACTCAAAACTTGCATGTCAATTCATTCAAGTCACTTTGTTATGCGTCTGGAGATATTTCTTATCGGAAATTCGTGCTAAAAAAAGCTCGGCATTTTCTTGGTATCCAGGATCATGAAATGAAGGTGTGGTGCTATGATATAGTCACAATGTCAAATTGCAGTAGTTGCCGACAACTCGTTGGCATTTTATTGTGATTTTTGATGTTGATAAAAGATTGCAAATTGCTAAAGTTAACTTTCCTCAATGCTTACTTAGTAAAAGCTAAGCTTTCTCTGTAATAATTCAAATCGAGCGAATAAAAATAGTCACTGAGATGATATATTCTCAAACGAGTTTGCTATTGAGCTTACGTCCTAATCCCTAATCAACATTCGTATATTTTTTCCAACATTGCACAAGTGAAAAATCCATAACCATCTACAGCCTACAATCAAATATATAATATTTTATAGTTATGGTAATTGTTGTTTGATATTTGATATTTTGACTGAGGCCAAACTAAAGATGCTCATTGCTTTTTATAGGTATATTCTATTTTTAGTTTATTTCCCCTTCACCAATTTCAATATTTCGTTTACTGCATTACTATGTGCTATATACTTGGGAATTAGGTATATAATTTTTAAGGGTTAATCAAAGATACGGTGACATTTTGGCAAATTGTTGCCAAAATAAGCTGTGATTGTTTAAATGATTTGACTTATTTCTCGTCGTTTTATCACCCAAGAGATTGACGTACAAGTGTACAAGGTGTCACTTCCAAAAATGCATGTATGCAATTCAAATTATTTATGGGTTATAATCAAGTAATATTGAAGGCAATCATTTCTTTAATATTAAATATCCATTAAAGGAAAGAGTAAAAGAGTATAGAAAATTTGCTAATTGCACGGATTACTACTGCTAAAGATAACTTTGTTTGATTAAAGGGAGGAAATTCGTATCACGTTACCCATACTCCACGTGTGTATGGATATTTACCCTGATAAGCTTAAGGATTTAAAGAACCGATTCCCGATTTCGATAATTCGTTACCGACGAGACGAATAGACAGACAGACAAAAAGACGACTTATTGCATTATTGCGCACAAAATATAATGGACATCTATTTAACATGATGATATACAAGACACCCAATTCTTATTATATGATTATTGATAAGTTGTTGTAGGTTTGGTCGGATATGAGATGAAGTGAGTACGTGTAATAAATGGCATTTAATTTTATGTGAGTACATACGTTACAAGTGCAACGATATTATTATTAGTCGATCAACAATTGCATAAATAATTGATGGTTAAATAACAAAAATATAGAGCATGTACTTTTTGTACCTGCACAACATTAGATTCTTACGCTTTGTGGCCGAATTATGTTTATATCATCTTATGTGAGAACTTCAATAAAGCTCTGTAATAATAATAGATCAATGAAGTCTTCTCGCCATTTCTTCGTAACACCTCAACATTTTTTAACTGTTGTTCTGTTTTGACCTACATCTTTTGCAAGAAAAAAAAATCGTAAAAATAGTTTGACATGACAATTACCAACAAGAATCAAGTTCGACTTTATCTGTGTGTATGGATGGATGCTTACCGATTCATTGTTAGCAGCCAATAACCTACTTAAATGCACGTAATTACAATACTTTTCAGTTGCATGCATATGCATCTTAATCTACGCAAGCATGGACCCTGGACTACTGCAAAAACTTGATCTAGATCCTCAATCCAGTTCAACAATGCACTACGTCCTTTTTTCCGCTTGTTTAACTGTTTGTTACAGTAACTTGTAAAATTCCTTTTAACTTTCAGCGATTTGATAACGTCAGTCATAATAATCCCAAATCATCTTATCGCGTCATCACCACCGCCACCATCATGACTATGCATTTCTATCAATCCAACACTCTGATGATAAGTGTCGCCAAAACTTGCACAGAGCGCATAGAGTGCTGTTGCTAAGCGTCTTGGAAAACCCGTAAATATTGCAACAAGATGAAAAACAACAATTAACTAACTCTCTATAGAACAAAAATTGACGATTAAAGAGACACAATAGAAGAATGGCTATGAATCTTTTGCATATATCCACACTTATTATTGTTATTCATTTATTACCTTCGTGACCTTTTGCCTTGCATATTATTTTCTTATTATTATTCAGTAATGCCATGCAATCGCCAGGCCAGTATGCATGTTTAATTCATTTTCATTTTTTTTCTGCGAAAAAAATTCGCAAACGGTTCAGTAGCCATTATAGCAAAAAAATATTAGAAGCCTGTGTGTGTGTCATCCTTTTTACTATGTAAGTTATGACCACGAAGAGAACCCGTGAAGAAAAAAAACACAATGATTATTCATTTTACATTGCACTTGATCTTGATAAAAAATTCCTTGCAAAAATATTATTTGCTGAACTTCAACAGGTTGTTGTTGATCATCATTTTTCTAGTTCCTTGTGCCATGACTCCTAATAAATGACAACGTTAAATTTCCTGTTAAAAAGTAAAGGGCACTGAGGACAATCTCTTAGACTATCTGTTATAATGATTGATACGCTATTATACAATAATTATGATAAAAGAAGAAATATATCCATTAATTGTAAATATTCAATTGTTGTTACCTAACTATACCTGCTAATTAATACATCTTTTTGCTAACTGTGAATAAAAACCCGGTATTTAATTACTTTTAAAAGTAGTATGAAGTAAAATTGCTCACACAATATGTTTGGAAAAATTCACTAGTTTTTGTTATATGGTTATGATTTTAAGAGTCCCTGAGCATTGCATTACATTGCCATTTCCATTGTCTTTCTAAATATTTCATCATTTTATCATTCCGCTCGTAAGCAGATAGTTTACAGTTTTTTTCCATGCATTATGCTTGCAAAATATTCGCATTCCTGAACTCTCGCAAAAAAGTAGTAGTAATAATAATTTAGTATCAACTTTTCGCGAGCAGTATGCATGCATGTCGCGTTTCATGTTTGCTCTCCTATCAACATTTTTAATTTCGTATATTGTTTCCAACCAGCTTAACAAAACAAACATTTTTTTGCTCCTGGTCATAATACATAAAAATTTCCCTGGTCATTTTGTACAAATAAAATAACCAGTTTTTGCAACTTTTACTTGAGTCATTGGGTATTCATTTTGGCTATCTGGCTATTGTACGACAATTACACTATTTGTATTAATTACAAATATACATGTACGGGGTGTAGAAAATAGAGTTACCGAATTTAGTGCCGTATTCATTTGTCTTTTTAATATTTTTCGGGTTTTCCCCGTTTTTTCAGTGGACATGCAAAATTAGTACAATTTTATTAATCATATTTACCAAGAAAGTAAGCCAAGCAGCAGGGCAAATATTATTGCACTAACATTATTCAGGTATGATTTGATCTCTGTTTCCCAAAGTATCCAATATTTGGTTATTTTGTTTACTCATTTCAACTTTAAAACCCGTTTTTCATCCAAATCTCTTGGAATTAAACAACTGTATCAAAACCCTACCATGTGCAAATTTTCTTGCAAGCTATTTTACCCCACATAAAATTATACCATTTTCCCCATAAAAATGAGCCGACTCCCTGCTCATCTCGTAATGAAATTCTGGTCAAATGCTGTATCCACAACTAATTCCTCTGCATTTCATCGCCACTGCTGACCAACAGTCAGTTACATCGTTAAAGCCCTTTTTTTCTATAATTCTCTACTTTGTTCTCTCTCGTTCACTTTTTTAATTATTATTATTTTCGCTGGATTGCTGCTAGCGGTTATATTACGCTTACATACAATACCAAACCGGTTTTGTGCATATTATCCAATCATCCTGATCATCATGAAAATGAACGTGTCAAAAAAATTGTTCCTACAACACAAACAAAAATGGCAAACGCAGAAAATGCAATGCAAGCCTAACGACAACGCTGCTGCTGCGCTGCTGATGAGATGACGATGAAGTACAAACCACAACCTTGGAGAACATGTTTGTGAGGCCATGTTCACGGCAAAAAAAGTCATCATTCCCCCGACCACTAACTTTAATGCAACTCACAACGTTGTAATTTTTTTTTCTGTGGTATTTAAGTATTATCACTAAACTACTATGACAAAATTACATTTAGCGGATATATAATAGTTATAAAAAATGAGTGATAATATGATATAATAGACAATGTTATATAAATGGACAGGTTAAATTTTTTGAGAAATAATTTATTTTCCAACTTTTGCCACGATTTTACCTCGTATTATAGTCATAAAAAAGTTGAACTTTGAACTTAAATCTTTCTCTCTGGCAGGTAGTATGAATGAAAAAATGAAAGTAAGACGAGTTTAATGTGTGCATTTGTAACGGCAGTAAATTTACTGGTTTGTTTATTAATTACTTTCTTTATTAGGTTTTCCCAATTTAAAAAAATGTTTTCAGCGTAAAGCTACCAAGTGCGTACGCACTTAATGAACATACGCATGGTGTCATTTAATTAATTTTTGTATAAATAATTTTTAATACCTAATATTATTTCTGCAAAGGGGAATGGGTGATAAGGACAAGAGCAAAAAATGGAAAGAGCGTGTGTGTATACGCATATCGCTTTGATAAATAAAATTTCAATCGTCTGATTTTTCACGTTCATCGACTTTTGTAAGCCAATTTTAACTTTAATAATAAATAATGACCATTTCTCATTTAAAATTAATTAGACACCAAATCTATTGTCCTCAAAGAAGAAAAAAAACAATCCGTAACAATACGCTGTTAATATATTCTTTCCAATAAATCAACCGTTTGAACTCATTTTTGTTTCACTTTAATTATTTCCTATGGTGCGGCTTACCTGAAGTTACAACACTATTTAATTATTTTAAATTGGCATTTCGTGCTATGGTCCTCAACCAGAATATGCAATAAACTGGGGAACATAACTTTTGTCGTTTGAAACATCCCTAGTCCATCTCCTGAGACGTACTTGCACCCTCAATAATTTTCATGCTAGACTAACAAATACCGGCATTATTTTTTATTACCTGACGTTATTATTATTAATGAGTATTAATTGTATTATTGTTTTAGTGATAAAAAAGTGTAGAACTGGAACGTAAGTTGATTATTGTGATTTGTATCATTGTTTTAGTAGCAGAAATAGTACATTTTTTGTGCATTTTATTGAAAACAAGTTGAACGGAAATGCATAATAAATTGTTATAAGTTAAATATAACCACAAACAACGCATAATATACATTAGTAGTAAACAGTAAAATCACACACACACATACAAAGAGAAAAAAACATTCCATAAGAATAATAACAGCAGCAGTAAAAATACTCGACTAATTATAACATGCATCCATTATTACTGGAAAAGACAAAATCCTCTCCTTGACATAATGACTACACATAATATTTGTCTGTACCTTGTACTTGCCTTAACTAAACAACAATAAAGATGGTTAAAATACTTAGTAATGTAACAAGAGTAAGTAGTACAACAGTTTAAATGATACAAGTGTAAAGATTAACAATCAAACTCACAACATGAGCATCTCTCAAACCAATTCACATTTCACCAGGCACACATTATATATTTTTTTTTCAACAATGACAAAGGTCGCTGACATTATACAAACCACAAACAGTAAAAAATCTTTTTAATGCACATTTGCAAATTGCAAAGAAGAAAACGCAAAAGGAATAAATTTTGAAAATTCTAGAAGAAATCAACGCCATTCACTCTAGTCATATCTCAAAAACCCACCCCATTAATATCATACGTTTCTTAGAAACACACTCTCGGACTAGAATATCATCAGCCTTAATAATTAAGCACTTTTTTCACTGGAAGGCTGATGTGATTTCGTTTACAACTATTCAATACATTTAGACTACCTGGCAAAAAACGGTGATGAATTTCTAATTTCTATACTCAACAAAAAAATTAGTTGATGTGGTGGTGGACTTTGCCCATTAGTCTAGCACATTTTGTTAATATCAATTACTCAACCTAATAATTCTTCTAGAAATTCCTTCCTTCTGCTTGTATAATGACAAGACAACCTTTATCACTGTTACTTGGAAAACTACAAAAAATTCTATAACTATTGACTTTTTTTTATGTAAAGATAACGAAAGAACAAGTATATTAATCTGTATAAATGATTATGATAATTATTGGGTAAGATTATACGCAGATGACAATTATTTTCACTTGAAGACAACATACGGAAAATAAATCGTTACGCATAATACTACCTACACTCTCATTTACCGAGAGACTCCATATTATTACGAATATAATCTATTATGCTGGCGGAAACTTTTCTCATTTCTTCTAATTGATTTAGATGACTGTCGTGAATATTGACTTGAGCAATATCAAAATTCCGGCCGAAGGCAGAAAAGAGGAAGCTTTTCGTTAGAAGGTCGCGCATGGACGATTTCATTAGATTTAGGCATGGAAGCGGTTGTTCCTTCAATACATCAATAAACCTATTAAAGCACTCATGCAATTCTATGCACTTGGCCAAAGTAGCTCCAACCAGAGAACCAATGTTTCGCTTGAAGAATGTCTGGCTCTATGAAACAGTACAAAAAATATATTTCAGTGTTACAACTAATGGAAAAAGTCAACTTGTTTGTATGAAAGTATTAATAAGAAACTTACTGCTTTCTCCTTCTGCTTTCCTTTCGGTTTTCCAGAGCTATCCTGACGCACCTTAAATGTCGTGATTGATACTTCGACCATAATTCGAATAAAGGAGAAGGTCTAGAAAATAGAAAGAATTTAGTGGGTTTACTAACGATAAATTGTAATCTTTAAAAACAGTTTACAACAAGATGCATTTTCAATTTTGTACTCATACTTCAAGAGCATAGTGACCATCGACGATAAAACGGTCGACATCGGTAAGTCGTTTAGTTTCCAAGAATGTAGCTTGGTTTTCTTTCATGATCTCAAGAAGTGCCGAACAGGTATCTTCAATTTTTGTTTGGAATATTCCCAAGAGAGGTCTGTCGTTTTGAACCATCAACTCCATTAGTAACTCCATTATTTCCATAAGATGGGTTGATGCCGACATCAGAAAATAGCGTCCAGTCCGAGGAGGATAAATTCCAAATAAATGCGGCTGGTAAATTATAATAAACCCAAAACCATCAATTTTTTAAATTTCAATCAACGAATCGGATCTTAAGCAAAACAAGAAATTTAATTTAAATATACATAAACTTACAATAACTAGTTCTTTTCCCTTGACTTTGTCATTGTAAATGTCCGTCCATAATTTCTGATGCTGTGAAAATGTCTGCACTACATCCTTCAGTTGAGTACGCATGGCTGAAAGCTCCACTCCCGCATGATATCGAATGAAAGTAACCAAGATATAGAGAATAGTCATGCGCATCTTCAAGAAATAGTAATCCTGGTCTGCGGACATCTCACGATAAAAATCAGCATCCACAATTTCATCAAAAAATTCGATGACACTGAAGTCCCGATTATCCGTGAACTGTGGAGTTTGGAACCATTCGAGTATCGTGACTAAATTAATATTATCAGCGCATTTGACCAAGTCCTGGGTTGTTCCAAAACACAACATTAACTCCAGCAGTCGCTTCTCAACGTAGGTCATCCCACATTGGGTTGAAGACAACAACTGATCACGAAATGTCATAAACTCATCAATCTTTCCAAAGGAGCCATACTTGTATGCAGCGATGACATGCTCCATGCTCTACAAAAACAAATGAATAAAAAGAATTGATACAAATTAATTAAGAAAATACGCCCAACCACTGCAAAGTTACCATTATAAATGTGAACGATACCCTTACCTCACGTCTGTACGTAGAATACAAAGTATCAGCAGCATTCAACATTTTCGCTCCTTCAGCATACGTGCCACTAGTAAGGGCGTGGGGAATAATCAGGTACCCCAGAGTGTCCCATTGAACATGTTTCAAATCCAGTCCTTGAACTACCTTAATAGCCTGACTAACAGCACCAACCCTCGTGTAAGCATTTGTCAATAAAATTCGCATAGAGTAATTGTACGGACTTTTCTCCAATCCATACTCCAAAACACAGATTGCGTAAAGGAGCAAGGCCTCTTTGTCTTCGAAGTAGGCTTCCCCCTGCCTCGTATCCAATTCAAGTTGCTTCAAATCATCAGCCAAGTCATTAGTTGACAATGCTGAATCATTTGTTCTCTGCTCCTCTGCCAAGTCGGATCGTAGTTGATTTATAAGTGCGTGAAGCTCAGGGGCATGGCTTTCGTTTAATTCAGTCCATGGATAGGACATTAAATGAGTCTCTAGGTTCCATCCCTCTTTTTCCATGCTAGGGCACTTGCACAGTTCGGATAGTATATTAACTACTGCGATAACAAGGTACTGGTCGTGGTAGTTGGCCTCCTTGCTGATTAAGTTGTCATCTGATCGAAGACCATGCATCATATTGTTGCATATCATATATTTTCCAAAACAGACATTGGCGTGATGAAGACGGTTAAGTTGTTCATCGTTTCTCTCATGGTACTCCCTGCACAAGATATCAAAATTGACATCCTTGATGATCTTTGAAATCTGTTAACGAAAATGAAAAGTACATGTGAATGTAGATACATTATCTAAGTCAGCTTTATGTTAATAGTAAGTATGTATTGCATTTTATACCGAATTAAACGTTCCTCCTTCCACTGGAGCAGGTAAGACTTTAGTCAAAATTTCATATTGCGCATCTCCGGGGATTATCTTAAAATAGTTCACTATATCCGCATGAAACGATAGCTTATCAAAGCAATAAGGGAACGCTATATGAAGATCTCGAGTAATCCTCTCCTGTTCACACGGTAAGTCTTCGATACAATTTACAGCAAAGTACATGTCAGCCAGGACAACCGTACGATTGACCGAATGCTCCATTAGGTCCTTCAAAAAGGCATCAATTCTGTCAACATCTGTTTTCCCAAATACGTCAATCATTTGCTTAAGCAATATGAACTCATCAGGACTGAAAATCAGAAAAAGTTAAACAATTACTCACTAATTTAATTTCCACAATTACTACTAATTTTAAATCTAATAATTTTTCGTACTTTTTTAAATACGCTGACTTTAGGTAGTCAAAAAGCTCATCAAGGGACCCAACATGTTCCAAAGCAAGACAATATGCCACATGGCTCTCATCGTTTCGCCAATTTGGTTGTGGGTACCCGCATTTCCGAAGGACGTCCAACGCAGTCTCCCAATCTTGCTACGAATTAAATAAAAAGAAGTGTTTTGGTAGATCATGATTTCAAACGATTGATAACTTCTAAACTCGCCGTGTTGAATATAGCACAGATCACAAATTAATAATTAATTAATGTTCTTACCTTTCTGGACAGTACGAGCATATACAGTTCCAACATGTTATCGTCCAAATGACCTTTCTGATCCACAAAATATTTACTCATCATGCGTACCGCAAGCTCTAGAGATATAGTGTCGGGGGTCTCTGAGACCTTCACGGAGTTATCGTACTTCAATAGCAAGCTGACTATCACCCAGCCATAATAAGTTCCACGAGAATATAGCTTATACAATTGTAGGGAGATGCCGTACATTTTTGAGTAGTCTCGGATCTGCAGATGAACACCATATTTGTTTATTCCAGATTATAATTATTGGCAAGTTAATCCTAATTGCTTCTGAAATATGCATTACACTAAAATTTACGTACCCTCACTAACGACATAAAACAATGAGTTAAAAGCTCTTCTGACTTCTCCTTCTCACAAGCAGCCTCCAATATACGACACAGACGGACAGCTAAGATAACATATAATCAAATTTATTAATTTTACTCTATTTTATGGCGATTCATTTGATGAATTATTTTTTTAAATGAAAGACGTACGTTCGTCAAGCTCCCGATAGCAGATTGATAAAGCCTGAATAGTCCCGTCGTCAGTCGGTGCTTCGTTAGCAACTGGTTCAAGGAGTACTCGAGCTTCGTCCTTTTTGTTCATACGAATCAATGCTAACGCCTTCAAGACCTTTGCACAAGAAAAGTCGGACTGCTTTTTCAGCAGTCGATCCACAAGAGTAATCACCCCCTTATTACTTCCAGCGTCCAACATTTCTGCCAAAACACAAGCATCGTTATATTTACTATCCAGTATAAAATATCTACACAGATTATGATTGCTTTATAAATAAACCAAATAGATAGTAGGTACCGTAAATAGGCCGAAGCCGCCGCTCTAACACCCAAGATGACATCTTCGGCCCTTCAATGCAAATCCTGAACCTAGAAATAGAAAAAAAACAATAACTTAATTAGCTTGTTTTACATCTTACGAGACTTAAAAGAATGGAAACACTAAAAGTAGAACATAACGTTATACAACATCTCCTGAATGTCACGAAAAATGATAAAGGACTCGAGCAGGGAACCAACCTTTCCGATCTAAGTAAGTCCCGGCTATTAACTATATTTAATAACTAACGTCGTTTCCAATCCTCCCACGAAAACAATTTTTTACCTAATTTTTGTCTAAACTTAAAAAGGTGATTTTAAAACCTATCTGTCCCTTATCCTAAATATACTGACTAAACTGTGCATAATTCCACTGACACAGTTAACACAAACACTCATTTCTTTCGTCACCAATTTCCTTAAACACCTTCCCTTCTACTTCGTTACAACAACGGTACATCGGCATCTCATTAAATTATAATGATAACACAACAACTACTCCTCGTACTCCTTTTTTTTACTAAAGCAGTTTCCAGCTTTTTATTTCATTTTCATGTCACTTCAGGAAGCAGTTGGTCTCTTTCTTCCTCTCACTGTCCACCGCTCCTGTCTGTAAGACAAAAAGTGTTGAAAGTTGGAACGGTGATGTGATGACAATTGTGGAGTGATGCCAATATATCTATTTTATTGAAAATCTGAGAAGACAACCGGAACACTGAAACAACAACAACTATCAGAAACAGTTGCTCTCACCGCACTAATTATGATCATCTTTCTTTTTTTTTCACCGGCTCTTCATCATACAAACCACACCACAAAGAAGACACACCGAATAAGAACACGAAGACCCAATCAATTTTCTATTCATTCCTCACTTTACAGTTGCCAGTGCAGACACACTCACTCAAACACACGCTTGCGACGACGCACGCTGCTTTTCGACCATCAGTGCAAACTTGTGCTTGCCGTGGTGCGGTGTCGTTCTACATGTGCTGATAATAATGTGAGGATTCTCCGCTGCTCCTCTTGTCCGATTTATTTTATTAAACAGTGAAGAAAACCCTTCCCGTCATCAATTCCCTACTTTATGCTCCTTGCTAGCCACACTCAAAACTATAATCCTGCTCCTGCAACTACCTACTTAAAAAAACAACATGCACACTTCTCTGTGTGACCTGCTCATTTCAAAACTCTATGAATCCATGAGAGGATTTCTTGCAAATTACCGCAATTTTCCATCCCCTTCATTGCCTTGTATCTTTAAGCTCATACACACATCTCAGCGCTCACCACCGTGGTGTTACTCCTGCTGCTGGTGTGTGTAGATGGCAAGATTCAGTCAGTAAGATAGTCAAAGACCATTTCATCCTCAGAGGATGATATCCTTCAACCCGACTAATATTACAGCGAGCTACTACTACCGCACACCGACATGGGATTTTGCTACTCCCTATAATATTCATGTGCGCCCTTTTTCACTCTAGTCATCATACATCTCTATAAAAGATGATAAAGAAAAGCCGCAACTTAACCCAATAATATAACATACATTTTATACCCCCAGATATGTTCATACATGTTTGCAAGACATGGATCTTCTCTATTACAACTGCATATATACTACTCCCAATGTACATGCCAAAAGAGTCCCAAAAAATCCACTGAATAATATAATGTTTAAGAAAACCGTATATACTCCGCGTTATAAAGACTCCACTGAACTACACACACCACCACCGCACCACATCTGCTACACATTTGTCAGACTGCGAGACACTCACGTTATCTTTAATACGGGGAGGAAAAGCCTGCTGAAAAGTCAACTGAAAAAAGATGGTCACACAAAAGCATAGATAGATTAGATGGGATATTATTGTTATGTATAACAACGAACCCAAGTAAGAGATGTGTGGTTTTTTTCTACTTTGAAACAACAATACCCACCGAAAAAAAAACTGTTTTTCTCGTGAACCAATTCAAATAGCTGGGAACAGCTCATGAAGAAGCATCTTTGCCGACGAAATAAAATAAAAGACATAAGAAGACAGAATCATCATCACTGCTTGAGAGAGACAGAATAAAAAAAAACCATTCATTCCCCTTCACACCGTCACCATCATCACAAAACGAAGAAAGGAAGACAATTACAGTGATATCGTAAAGTATCCTCTTGTGATGATGATGACGAGTTTACAATAACAGAAGGTCCCACAATAAAAAACCATTCCGATTTTCTTCTTCGTAGGTACAATATGTTGCATGAGAACCAGTCAGAGAGTGGAGAAGGCTCGCAATAAATAGTCAAATATCTGTGTTATCTTCCTAACATCCTTTACTTTGAATGGCATCATCTTCATCATCTTGGCTGTGTGACGAGACGATCAGTATCTGGCGGCGGTGGTGGTGGTAGTAGTAGTAGTGGCACTATTCATTCAATTTTTTTTACTCACATCAACACAACTACAATAACAAGCGCTTTCCTAAGAAAAACGCATCTTGTTACATTTACCATAAAAGTATTATTTTTTAAAAAAATAATTAAGAATGATTCAAGAAGTGGAATAAGGAATCAGAGATCATTCACGCATCAACAATAAATGGTGTAGGAATCACCAGTGATGAAAATGAAACTTGATTCAAAACAGTAACATGATCAATAATAACCTATCCTGACAAAAACATACAAAAAACAAGTGTGGAGCAATAATAACCGAATAACCAACCGCTTAAACACGATACAAATTAAACTTGCATTGCGTGGTGGAACCCACATGTCTCATTCTCATTGGTAGTGATTAAAGCACTATTCGAAGAGTTAGTTAGTTAGTGACTTGAAAAATAACGTAACATTGTTCAAATTAAGGATAACGAACTTAACACCTTCAACATGTTCACTAGAATCAAACAATTGAATGATACATACCAAAAGTAAATGTGTAAGAATTTAACATACACAATTAAACCAACTAAACTACTGGTTTTACGTACAAATTTAATTGGAAATAACAGGAACCAACAGGAATAAGTAAGCACTTATCATGGTTAATTAAAATGATATTTACAATATAATTGCCGGAGAGAAAGAAAACTGACAATTTTATTATTTATTTTCAGTGGCCACAAGAGCTTAGCCATTTCCGGCATCCAAGGAGGAACGCCGCTCTGCAACAAATACTTGCTAACTGACATGATTACTACTGACTGTTCAGTTACAGTTTTATAATTTATCCTATAACAAGCAATTAATCAGTGCTGTATTCGCTGAATCGAGATAACTTTTGTACTGAAAACTGACCAAAGCAGCATAACTTTTGTACCAAGTGTGAGTGCGTTAAAGAATGGTCTCGAATAACTAAGATGACCAACTTATTCACCCACCAAGTTAAACATTACTAGGTTGATTCGAAATCAAGCCTTTAAAAGTGATAAGTGTGATAAAAAAGAATAATCAATAGTAATAATATTACAGACATACGATCACTGTGTTCAGTTGCATACTGACACTATAACGCCACAATCGTTAACTGGTTGTGAAATACAAAAGGACAAGCGGTTATCAACCTGTGACCGGATGCTACAACAATAAATTATAACTTAATAGTACCAATATTTTGGTAAGTAAACTCAAAGTCGTTGTCGACATTCTTAAAAATTAAATGTAAAACTACAAACATGACACCTTGCTAACTACGAATAATAATGACAAGTCAATGGAATGAAGCATCTCTTCTTGTTCTCTTTCACTGTATCGTCTTTTAATCAGCAATTTAAAAATAATTGGTTATATGATTGTTATAGATAATCTACAACTACCCGACTTTATGTCCTGTTTATTCTCAATCTAATCAAGAAAACTACCAGTCTTAAATCTTAATTATCTTCTAACTGACCTCTACTCTCAAAAAGCGTAAACTTTCAGTAGAGTGTACCACTACAATCCTATTTAACTAACTACACATAATTAAAATTACTTACCTAAATTAATAGTTAATTTAATTTGTTCTATTCACCTGATCCCCGGCATTTCAAAGCTTGGACCCCAAACCGCTAAGCCAACCGGCAAAAAACTACTAATCCCAACTAAATTGACAATTTAACCACTTTTCCTACTTAATAACTGTATATCCTCTCATTAACCCTAATGATCAAGAATAATTACAATAACTGCAGTTTTTCAATTAACAGCAATTTTAGTTTTTGTCAATTTTGTAACAAAATACATTAAGCAACAAGCAAACTGCAATAATATGAGCACATGTACAAATTGCTGTCGTCACATCCCTCGTCCCGTTTTTTTAGACCGGGTCCGCCGCCCAAAGTAAAGCTGCGTTGACCAAGTTAGCGCCGATTCTCAACGTGCAACACTTGAGACGGCTTGCATTTGTGTGCAGCTCTCCCTCCGCTTTACACGCGTTTACTACCATCACCCGAGTTAGTAATTTTTTACTTACAATTAACTTGCCCCACACCACCCACAAGTGGCCACCCGACCGGTCGCGTTGTAAAACATGCTCATTGACTTGATGAGACACGGGGCTCGGGGAGTGTTCGTCACAGCATAAAAAATGCATGCATTCCCGGTGCGGCGGTGCCTGGCACGGTCCCGTTCGCGTGAACTTTGGACCGTGTGAGGTGTGATGAAAATTGTGATGACATGACACTCTCATTATGATGTAATTTATTACACGTTTCATACAAGATGCCTACTTTCTTTCATGCCAACTAGTTCCAAGTCAGCTAATTAGACTTGCTAATTTGCTACTATTAAAAAAATTAACTAAATCCTTTCCATTGACTTTTTAAGGATAGATTTAAAAGCTAACTGTAATTTGCTAACTGTTATACTTAAAATGACGCCATGATTGAATAGAGTAGTGTTGATTCATTATATTTTAGCAGGATTTTATGCAGATAATTGAAATAATTATAATAATGTATATGATGAAAGCTAGACTAATAATAATAATAATTTGAATGTTAATTAAATCTTTTCAGGGAGAAAAGTTTACGTACGTGGAACAAAAAGCAAGACGCCTGTTCATTCATACGCAGACGCCAAAACATAATGACAGATATAATGGAAGCGGTTTTGAATGGGGTTGAAGGGGAAGAAAGTATGGGGATTACTGATGAATTAAGCGTTGGTGATAAATCTCTTGTCATTGCGGAAGAGGGGGATGACACAAAAGAGGGGGAAAATGATACCGGAGGAGCAGCCGAAAGTGGTGGTATCCCTGGAGTTGAATTGGAAGATACAACAGATTCCATCTCGTCGCAACATGCAAATCTGATTATTACCACGGATGATGAAAAGGAGCCAGGGGAAGATGGGCAGCAAGATATGAACGATGAAGAAGATGAGTCGAAACTGTTGGAATTGGATGAAGACGGAACTAATGAGAATGGCGATGACTCTAACATGGACATTTCTGAGGAGGTGTCAATGGTCAAAGTTGAGGGTCATTACACCGGTGGGGATGATCAGAACAGTAATGCAAGTATAGACGAGTCATCGCTACTTATAGCAACTGCCAGCCCTGAAGATAAGCAAGGTACATCATTTGCACAGCTAGATAACATTCTACAAAATGGTGTGGAGGCCAATACAAATGAAAATTCATCGTCATCCTCTTCCGGTGAAAACAATAAGCCACTGTTAAGTGGTCTACTAGGAAGAAAGGATGACTCGAGGTCATCATTGCAAAAGAAATCAGGTCAACAATCTCGAAGTTTCTCAGTTTCTGATGGAAACGCCATCGCCAAAGAATTGGAAGAACAAGTGGTCAAGCTAAATGAACTACTTGTGTTAAAGGAGAAGGAATGGAGTGCAATCCTCCGACTTAAAAAGCACATGGAGTATGCTCTGGACCAAGTAAAGTGCACTCAACGGATTGCCAAAGTACAAGACGGAATGAACGGACCCATGTCCACGACTGATATCAAAGCCTGCATGAACCTGATTATGTCTGAAAAGGATATGTTTAGTTTAGCAGAGCGACAGATTGAAGAAAGTATCGAGAGTACAGAAACGGAGAATGAATCCCTGCAAACGATATTCCCCTTCAGGTCCTCCTCAACGACAATAACTTCAGTTCAAAGTGGATTGGTGATAGATGAAGCAGGACAGAAAGAAGATATTCTAAGTGCTTCAGCAGCCCTTCAGAAACTTTGCGAAAGGAAGAGAAAAGCTATGGATGAATTACCACCAAACCGAGTCTCTCAGCCTAGGATTGTTGATGTCCAGTCAAATTCCAATTCGTCAACACAAGGTCAACGGAAATCGTTTGGGCGAAAGGGTAACATGGTCAATGTACAATCCATCATTGAAACTCATCGGTAAGAAATTACCCCCAAAAAATGACCTTGTATTCGTATGGCGTATGTGATATGCACATGTAATTAATTATAATTTTCATGCAATTCCATAGGAATCTAACTGGAGATAGACCTAAAGTTGGACAAAAGCCACGTGCGAAAACAGTTTTAAAAATGAGCCCGGATAGGTTATACCACAAGACACTGGAGGAATTACTAGCTGTCGCACAAGCAGACAGGCTACTTAAAGATACTTCAACTAATCTCGCTGGACCAACAGCAGCACCTTCCGTACCTCAAATAGCCAGTACTAGGTCGCTAGTATCAACTAAACCGAAAAATGGCAAGCCAACAGGAGGAAGACAAACTGTGGTGAGCAGTAACTCCCTTCTCATTTCTAATCCTACGCCTAGCGGAAGTGGAACATTGGCAAAGATGTTATCTCCGTCGACCCACTCTAGTGGTATGGGTGGTTCTACAAGGACAATTAATGATGGGTCTACTAACGTCACCCAAAAATTTTCCAATAAGCTTCCTACGTCTGATGCAAATCTGTCTCTAGCTAATCTCTTGGCGACATCCAAAGTGGAAAGCAAAGTTAATTTGTCAAAAATTAAAAAGGTACCTACTTAACTTTGATGAATGTGATGAGTTTATGTATGTAAATGGCTTCAAAGGGTTAATGATGAATGGTTTTTTAAATGACAGGAGAGAGCTCGGGAAGAAGACGCCAGTCATGTGCCTTCTCAGCAACAAGCAGACGCCGTTCCCATTTGCCAGGGATGCAACCTTAGTCGTGCTCAGTTCGTTTGTGCTGGTTGTGCCAATCAATGGTATTGCTCGAGAGAATGCCAGGTATACTAATTAATCATTAATTAGCTAATTATATGAGCCCTTGCCGTAATGAATGATCTTGTATGCGTCTCCTTCAGTTTATGATAAGGTTTCAACCACCCCATTATGCATTTTATGCCAAAGTTCTGATGCTAGTTAGGTAATTAAAGAAAGGAAAGGCTTTAAGAAAGCCAGAAAGAGAGAGATAGAGAAGGATAGGTAGAGAGAGATAGAGAGAGAATCAGCTAATTAAAAATTAAATTATAAAGCAATTAAAATACTTACGATTCCCCACAACGGTTGAACCAAACGGTCCTTGCCATCTTTACACTGAAGATCTGCAAGCTACCAACGTAAAAGAACACGCCATCAGCCATCGTCTGGGAGAATTCCTGCAATTAAACCAAATAATTAAATATTTATCATTAATTACCCCAAAAATGTCAAAAAACCATCATTTTAAACCAAAAAAAAATTGCTCATCCCAACTAAAACCCATAAAGCTACAAAAATGTAGTAAAACTACTAATTAAACTAATTAAATTGACCATTTAAACCTACCTTCATTCTACGCCGCAAGAGGGCTACCGCCAACTTCCTTTCTTGTATCTTATCTAAAAGGACAAAACGCCTTGTCCTTATCTTCTCCCTCTCCGTCATCTCCGTCTCCTCCGTCATCTCCGTCTCCTCCGTCATCTCCGTCACCTCCGACGTCTCCGACATCTTCCTATCAATTAAGGGGTCACCCCCTTGCCAAACTCTTAATTAAACTACTTTTCCCAAAGCAATTAAAAAAAATTAACAATTAAATCCCAAAATCCTTCCCTATCCTTAAATCCTCATAATTAATCCATTCCTCCCAATCAAAACCTCAATTTTTTTTTAATTGCAACCATTATCTCAATTGCGCAAAGTAAATTAGCCCATTTCCAACATTTAGTTTTAATCCCAATTTACTAATTGCTCAAATTCCCTTCAACCACCAGACGGCATGGTTTTGGGAGGCGAGCCGGCCAAGGCGACGGACACGGCGGTATTTTAAACGTGACCGCCCTTGACGACCTTGCCCCTCGGGGCACTCTAAATTAAATGAATGAACATTACAACCGCTTTGTTCACTCGCGTGCTTCGGCTTCTTGCATTTCCATGCAATTTTTTTGCATGGATTTCTCATATTTTTTTATGCAACATGTTTAATTAAGTTAATTGTTGTTTTAATGATGAATTAAGTTAATTAACTTTATGAATGATTTTTTTTAATTGTTTTTTTCAGGTGGCGGCTTGGGATGAACATTCGGAGATCTGTTCTGGTTAAAAACTTGTATGTAGATTAAGTTGTTGTTGTTATAACTGTTTGCTACAAAAAAAAGGAAACATCACACCTTTAATTTAAACTAGCAATTAAAAAAATTATAACGGACTGAGAATAAAAAAACCTTAATTATTTACCCCCACCATCCCCCTTCCCCCCGCTAATTGATGATGTCCTCTGAGAGTCCTGGTTATCTCATTGTTTTTTTTTGTTTAATTTTTTTATTACAAATTGCTAATCACGTTACGACATGATACGATGCAATACAATAATTAGTTGTATAAATATAATAATAATTAATTATTGTAATATTATAATATAAACTATGTATGCAAATGAGTATAAAGTAGGTAGTGTTATTATCTTGTAACTTTTAATTTTTGTTTTTTTTTGTGTAAAAAAAAGAACATCCTGGGCTGATCTTACTTTTTTGGATTCTTATTTAAAAACTATGATTGTCTTAATTATTATTGTTATTATTTTTAGTTGTGGTTCATATTATGATGTGGTATTTTTTATTGCGAATAAGGTAACATGATGATTATCACTTGCAGGATTCTGTAATTTAAGTTAATTAGTCAGCTATATGACAGTTATGTCTCTTAAATTTTAAACTGAAATACGATTAAAAATGACAACGGTGCTTTATGGAAGTTATAGTTAAGTTTAAATGATACACAAAAGTATTAAAAGTCTGTGTGTGTGCAGTGGTGTGTGTAACATTTAAGTGCTTAACATTTATATAAACTAATTAACTTTTTATTACAGTGTATTGTATATTTCTCAGAGTAAAACTTGTTAACTACTCGCGACATTTTTTTTAAATCTTCCGCACCCACACACTTAGAAAAAAAGGACAATTATCTTTCCTCTTTAACTAAGCCTTATTATAAATAAACCTTTGTCACCTTCAACGAATTAAACATTTAACTTGAAAAAAATATATATAATTGTGGGTGGATATAGTCTCTAACAAAAAGTACATTGATTCTCCTTGTCATCATGAAAACTTCTATGCAAAACTGTCTCTTAAAAATATATATCTATATATATAGCAATTAACTAACTTCATATCTAACTAATTTCTTATTTTTCCTAAGTCTGACTAAATAGTATCATTGCTGCATGTATCGGTAAGATATAAAAAACAACAAACCTTTAAAATGATGTACGTAATTACAATAAACTAATGATAACTAACTATACAACAATAATTTTAACTAGCAATTTAGCTGTTGTAGTCAGTTAACTACTCCAAAGTAAGATTTTTTTAAACTGTTAGCAAAAAACTTAACCTGTTATAAAAATGTACGGATCAAAGCGCATGACAAAATCATTCATTCAAAACTTTGCTAATTTCCGTTTGAATGTCAATCATCGATCAAAACATCAAATTATAACCTCTTGCCTACCGTTTTAAACACATGTACGTACATTATCATTTATCGTTGTATCTCTTGCAGGAATTTTCACTGTGGTGCTACAAGTTGAAAATATCCTCACATTTTTTTAATGCGAATCTTGTCCTTCTATGATTCTGATATAATATTTAATGAAACATACAAACTACTACTACTATACGAGGTTCATTAAATTATACGTAATTAAATATACATACATACATACTAGCTAACTGTTCCTTTTTGTCAAACAGTTTAAAAAAATTAATCTTAATTAACCTCACATAACACAACCCTTATATAATTTCTATGCATGCACTTTGTACTTTTTTGCACACCTTCTCTTGTAATTTATATGCATTGTTTTCCTATTTGTAATTAATATTATTAATTATTCCTAAAACATAATTGCAATAATTGGTAACATGATTTTATGTTGCTAGTTGTAAACTAAATATATAAATACATTTTATGTTTATTTCATTATTAATCATCATAACTCCCAATTATTATTTTTTTCTTCGCTACTGTTCAAAGTTGATAGTTTTGAGGGGTAGTTTTCTCTTTAATAAAATGTATTGCTAAATAAATAAAACATACATTTAAATATTATAATTACATACGTAGCTTAAAAAAAGTCTTAAATAAACGAATAATTTAATATATAATTGTTGTGTGTGTATAAAAAAAAGTAATCGTTACCTTCTTTACTTTACTGGTAACAGAAACAAATCTGCAAAAAAATAATGGTTTCGGGTTCTATAATCTATTCTTGTACACAATATTTAAAAATGAAGAATTTTTTAAATCATAATTATCGATTGTTGTTATGGACGAAAATGAATGATAATTGTCAAAAAATATCTTTATCTCTCGATCTAGTTTTTTACATTACACACAAGATGTATAATTTATCATAGTTACTTATATCAAGTAATTGTTTAGTAGTTTATATTATAGACCAGTGGTATGAACAGTATAAAATTATACTGTTTTAGTATTAAAAATTTGTTATGTAGTTTGCACATTATTATTACAGGAACTACCACACTGAATAATAATAATCTTATAAATAGTTAATTTTTCATCACATTTAGTGTGATGATGGTGGTATTTGTTTTTTTGATTATTTTTTTAGTTGGCTGATGTGTATCTGTATTTTTATCTTGATACTGTTTAAATGCCTTGAAGGAAATAGAGTCGATATTCGATTCTTTTTTGAAGCACTTGGTCATGATGTTTTCTATATGAAAAAGAGAAATATTATAAATAATGATAATAATAAAAAATATGTAATTGATAAATACATATTATCCAAATAGTATCCCATATTTTATATATGGTATACAATTTACAACAATGAAAAAATATAGTATTTAATGATGATTTATGATATGATGGAAAAGGATAAAAACTCAAAACATTAAAGTACTAATAAAAAAATTATTTGAAAATAATAATAATCTCATATTCTTCCAAATCACACAAGTTTGTATACGTACATCCTCTGATAAAAGAAGGATAAATAGTTATGCAGGGCAAGTGCGTAAAATAAAAAAATGAAGATTAAACTAAGCAGGATGAAATGTTTTATTGTAAATTTTCCAGCATTCTGGCAAATAGATTCAATGGACTTTTCATAGTTTGCATACATTTTTCATACAATGTCTCCACCTCCACCACCTTCTATGTCCATATTGTATTATTTCTTTACTGCACTAATTATACATTATGGTTTTGTTCGTCTTTTGCTTGTAAAAAAATATGTGGCAACATAATAAAACGCATCCTATGGTGAGCACAAACTACTACAAACTTCAATTAGCATTCCACTGATCAAGTATACCTAATGCAATTACGGACAAACTACCGTCATATTCATCAAAATATCAGGGTCAAAGTCATGAAAATGAATGCGAACGGACGCCACATTCGTATGGAATGTCATCCCAACAAAAATAAATATACTCCTCCATCTCCTACAAAAGCTTGCATCTCATCCTGATTGTCTTTTTCCTTTTGTCTATATGCTTAACAAAATAGAAAAAAAATATCTTTGTACTTTTATCTTATCTACCTTTAATAAAATGTCATCGTATTCATACGTCTTCATAAGTAAATAGTAACTGTAGCAACATGAGTATGAATGTAGATGAAACTGGTTATTGGCATCTAACCGCCACCACTATAATCACTTCATTGAGCCCTAACCAAACAACTGGGTACATACACTAAAATCAGCGTCATAATATTTTTTCAGTACTAAATCATCGAATCGGGGGACGTGAACGAAATTCGTTCCGTGTCGCAAGCATTCCATGATTCATGATGGATCGATATCCATCATATTCCATCCTATCGCAATAAATAAATAAATTGTACATTCATGCAAGCTATTGTATAACAGCTATAAAATCGTGTGTAGGCAGAGTTGTTGTAGTAGTAACCACGTATAGCTTTTATATATTCCGATACAACAAAGTTGATTTTATACGGCTTTTTTTATTGTGTGCCATATATAATAATAATACACGCTCTCTGGTCTGCTTGTTGAACGAGAGAGATTTTCCATTGAATGAAGGTGAAGGTAAAGTGCAACGACAGCAAAAAAAAAGAGGTGAGGTGGTGAGGCAAAGAAGAACAACGGTAACGACAGGAAGGAAGGAGTGAAGTCACAGAGGGAACTACAAGACGTTAAACGGAAAGGAAAAGTGTGTTGTGACAAGCCACTCCAAGTTCATGTCAAAAATGTCTTGAATCGCCCCCAAGGCACTAACTAAATATCTTCTCACCTTTCCGACCTGTATTGTGTGGTGGAATGGAGATAGACAGTCATTGTTTTTCCATGCTTTTGTTCAGAAAGAAACGAGTATTGGAAGAAAACAATAAAAAAAACTGGTAGAATTCTAGAAGGATTTGGCAACAGTTATCAAATATATGCTAATAGACTAACAGACATATATTTTTTTATTATTATAACACTACATTCTAAATAACATTTATCAACATAAATATTTACAGATGAATATTATATGTAGCTATAGTTTTGCATGAGCAGCAGAATCCAGCATATTTATTTTTACAAGAAAGTAACAGGCTAAATTGGCAATTAGTTAGTTATATGGGGATTATAGTAATAGTAATTGCCTGATTGATGCTTGTAGTTTAAGAGTTTCTTTTTAAATGGTAGTTTTATTATTACAACAAAGTACATAGCGTAGAACGAAAGGTTCAGTCGGCTTGAGTAACAAGAACCTGTCTACATCGCATTTATTTGGCTTACTGACACCACGGCTGGATACAGTAGCGGCTTAATTCATTATCGGTATTAAATGAGTACATGAGTGTGCTAATTAATGATCCCATGGCGAATTGCTGGTCACCTTGCATAATATCATCAGCAGCAATAAGAGATTAGATATGCACCAATGTTAACCATTCATCAATCCGTCCGTCTCTCTGCTTATTCCGCAATTCCAACTGATGGCGTATACGTAGCAAAAAGAATAAACGCCAGCGAAAAATAGGAGTCACCGCGTCACCACCACAGTAAAATATACTATGCGAAAAAAAAACTGTGTAAGCGATATCTTGCGATTAATATTGCGATTGTGACCACCACGACGACAACGTTACTACTGCACCGATGAGAGTTATGTTCTGGTGGACTGGAATGATTTTTTATTAGCTCTAAATCGGCATGGTTCAACTCTGATCTGACTTCTGACAATGAGCTTGTTGGCTGATATATATAAGCTGGATATATAGTTATAAGAAAATGGTCAAGTTGATCAGATCAACGTGCATAAAAGTATTACATTGCTATCAGCTTAATAATATATTGCCCAATTGGCAATTACAGAAAAACTTTCATGAGTTTTGTGGATGGATGGCCGTTGGCGAAAAAAAGCTGTTGCTGCCGACGAAAGGAAGGAAGGAAGGAAATGTGTGTAGCACACAAGAGTTTTTGCCAATGTAACGCTATATATTAACCACTTGCGTTACTTTAACTTTACTTGCTACACAAACTTTTGACGTTTTTTTTCTGTACCATGGAAAATGATTAGATTATATTTTACGCAACTATTTATTTATTTGTCAAAAGGTTATTATCAGTAAGCATAATCGTTTAGTTAGAGAGGTATCATGAAAGCAGTTAAGTTGAGGTCAACCATGACATTGGATCTATAGAAGTGTTTAGCATTTATATAGCAGTTGCATGTGTTTAGAAGAATTGTATATATTTATTTATTTGACGTGGAGTAGCATTGACATTGACAATAAAAAAAACAATTCGATTTTTGCCAAATCCCTCTCGAGAATCTACACAAAACTATAATTACCTGTTTTTTTTTGGCATTAATACTTTGTTTCTTTGTGGAACTGGTCAAGAAATGTTCCAGAGTTACAGGCAGAGCGTATTATTCTTTAACGATTTTGACTTTGATACCGTCTTCTTCATAACATTTATGCTGGAAACATACAACACAAGAAATTATAATACTACAGCTATTATGAAGTCATGATGATGAATCAATTTGTAGTCAGCCTTGTTTTTTAATGAGTTTCGTAATAATAATCATAACATAACAATAAAGCGATTATTCCTTTAATGTGCTTTTTTCCTCATTATATGCTAATCTATTTTCTACTGGACCCATCAAGATGATGATGATGGTTATATGCCGACTTCAACTGGACAACCGACACAAACCCTTTTGCCATTCTCCATTTCCATGGACAGCAAAATAAACGAAACAAGCGTCATGTTTGGATCTTGATGTCTGACAGTGCGGTGTTGCTGCTGTTGCTATTTTTTTCCTAATTTTAGCTTCTGTTCTCCGTCTTCTCCTTAGCATCACGTTCCAAGATCAAAGCGCAGTTGGCAGGCAGTAGTATTTACACATTAAGATCGATATAGTATTTGTGGCTGGAATAAAACTCCAACTTTCTCGCATCACCCCAGGCGTGGAGCCTAACTGACTAAAAAGATCGGACTATTTTCTTGGTACATGATCATCTTATATAATACTTTGTATGCAATGCAGTGAAATGGAAACAAGTACAAGATGCCGCAACAACAACATCGTAAAAAAAACTCGTAGAGTGCACTGTTCAATTCTATTTTTTTTCTATTTATTTATACAGGCAAAGAAGGGGCAACAAAAAAGAGCCAGAGTCTTTTTTGACATTGTCTCCGAAGCTGGATATGTCCAGTTCTACAATCCGATTCTTTCCACATAATCATAGTTATTACATTTTCGCTGTCCTCATCATCATCGTCATCTCGTAATCATTCACTGAGCTGGGTAAAACACGTGTTAAGGTAAATAAATAGCATTTTATTATGCATTCTACAGGTATTATATTTCAAGTTCGATAGAGCGATCATCCTCAACTGCATGCACCAGAGCACCATCATCATCATCGTCGTCGTCGTCACATAGCCAAGCAAAAGATAACATTTACACTTTTCTGTACTGGATTGGATTAGATTAGTGATGGATGAACGGTGGAAAAGTGCAGGCCGCACAAAACAAACCAAACCACAAAATGCTTACATATGAATTTTGCATGGGGGATAATTCTAGTTTGTGTAAAGTCTTCTACCATCTAGGCCATTAACTACTATTTTGTTTTGCTATGTGGCAATTTGGTGGACATTATGCACAACAGAATAAAAACCGCATGTCTTTTTTGTGAGAGAAGAGAGCCCACACCCACTCGACTCACGGCGAAATTTTCTGTAGCTAATTAAAATGTTCTGAATGGGCTTTGCTTGAATGGCCATGCATGTGCACTGATTTTTAATTTTTGCACTCTTCAGCAAAACAAGAGAATAGTCTATAGTGCAAAAAGTAGTACGGTAATGCTTTTGGGAGGCAGTTAAAGGTAAACAATTTTTTAGTTGAGTCAGTAGAAAATTAAAATAACGCAGGAAGGAGTGTGCCGCTGGTTGTTATTAACGACAAGTGCCAGCAAGTAGAACTTTTCATTTTGCAGCGGCTGCTTCGTTGGAAATTGAATTAGCAAGAAGGCAGGAAACTATTAAAGAGTACGTAGAGTTCAGCAAATAGACTAGCAAAAGTGTTATTGATAAATGCAGTCGTGCTGGTAAGCATGCAAATAGTCACTGATTTTTGGGCAATGTGAGACTTGAAGACTAGTTAGCAAACTACAAAATTTAACTGGCGTTATCATTAAATTTACTGTCTTGGTCCAAATAAGATGTTAAGTCAGATCTACACACGTCAAGGGGCAATGTGCCAATTTTAGATCCTTTTGATACCGGTCCAGTCATAAAATCTGAGCCATGGATCAACATTTTGACATCATCATCGTATCGACATAACGATGACGAATTGCTGAGGGATATTGCTTTTTGTGAAAGCGATGATGACGTAGTGTGCTTTTGACGTAAAATATATTTCTAAGCGAATTTTCTGTCATTAACCGTTTGCGCTTATCTTTCAGCTGGATCGATGATAAGGAAATGACCATTCGTAACGATTTTAGTGTTAAACGGACAGATACGATTTGCAATCTCATTAAATTCTAGTGATCAAAGCAGAACTTAATAAGGCGTGTTCCAATGTGTAAGAAGAATCAAAAAATATGTTATCAATTCATTCTCTTTTGTTCTTATTATTTTGATACGCAGTGACTCACACTTTGTATGTCATACGATCTTGCAGCACGCCATGCAAACTGCATGCTTCACGCTCATTAGGGAATGCTCATATTTTACGTCGGTTTTTATACGATCTTTGATAACATTTGCCCAGCCCAATAATAGCAATGTATGCATTACCCCTGAATATAATCACATTTATTGTCAATTTTTACGCTTCATGATAACTGGTCTAATAATTGACGTAGTATTTAAATTGTACGATTGATCAACGTAGCGTGTGAACTATCCCCGGTAAATGTGATCACGCAGCGTTGTTGCTCTTCTCCTGCGGCTACTATATACTGGTGACCTAAACATGTCAATAAATAATAATCATTCAAGCACTAACTATTGATATAATAACCCGCTTTAAGCAGATTTAGGAAAGTGGCGAGACAGAAATGAACATTGATTTATTAAACGACAAAGATTGTCACGCAACATGAAAGATTGTTGAACAATTTATTTAAGATAATATATCCACTTGTAAATGCGCTGCAAAACTTTTAACAAAAATTTATTAACGCTGAATCACTCAAAAAAAATGCCTGCCACTGTACAAACAGAGACGGACAAATGATATGAAATAATTTTTGCAAGCTCCGGTTTCTGAAGATGATAGTACATTCTATATACCAGTCGACTTTATTGCTTCCAGCTTCTCAGCATGCATGTCAAGTTGGATAGTGCCATTAAATTGGTATATAATGCACCAAGAACGACTGATGAGATGACTAGCTGAGAAACGCAGGTTAAAGCTTAGCAAATCAAATTAATGAACCATCCAGCAAACTATGCTTATATAAACTTTTTAAACTTAAGTTATACACAATATTATTATCGTGCCCAATATTTTATTATAATTTGATTAGTAACCAATTTATTCACGTGTCATTGTAAAAAAATACTCATAGTAAGTAATACCTATACTACTACTACTACTACTACTAGTCATGTAACGCCTACACGAACTAAATATGCAAACATTTCATACTTTTAATATGATTATCATCACAATTTTTACTATATCCTGTGCTGCAGCAGCAGCAGCATGTTGTCTCCATCGTTATAAGAACAAGAAACACATAACATTGTTATTGCTGTGTTATTGCAAAAAAAAACAAATTGTCTTTTATTGGTTGGTAGTTTGGTAGGCAGTGTTACTGTTTGTCTGATGAAACAACCACGTCTCTCTGGAAATAGTCCATTAACGATTAATGGCATGTCCATTATTCGATTATTCCTCTTGATTCTCTCCGCTCCTCTTGTCTTGTTTCCCATTGTTTCCCTTTTTTTATCCTTTGTTTTTAAGCTTGTTTTCCTCTATTGTTTGTTTACCTTAAAACTCTCAAACTTCCACGCTGGACGCATCCTACTAACTTCCTTCATGTAGCTTCGGGAGGATATAGGTAGCGCATCCTGCGGATATAGACAGAAAGTAACAAGTTTATACTTTGTTTCGTTTATGACATTACTACCAATTTTGGGCACCATGTTTTTGTCGGAGAGGAACTGACCGGTGCGGCGTAGTAATAGCGAATGAGCGTGACCATTAAAAGACCATAATTTTTATGGCGATGATGATGATGATCAAGTAGAAAATAGCACTTGTTTTTCTCATCCAAGCTACAACCAGGACAAGTGCATCATTTAATGGGGGAAAAATAGGATTTCTTTTTAGGAAAATAGTTGGGTTTGTTTGCTTATCGGAGAGACTTTCATTTTGAAAAACAAGGCATCATGTGGACAATTAATGGGTAACTGAATGATAAATGCTTCTATGATCTTCCAGAGCTCTCTTGACTCTTCCAACAATTTTGTAATGGGTTGATGATACGATGATGACGTTGATTCCATTCTACTACGATGTACCTTCTGCTTCCTGTCTTTTTTTTCTAGCAAAATACTTTAATGTTGTTTGTGATGTCTGAGAAAGTTTATTGGATTTTGTGTGTATTGACCATTTTTATGGTAATTGGATTAAGTAGGTAGGTAGAGAGTTGGATTGGAGAAGTGGTGTATTTCTTCACACGCTTCCATGGCTTTCTTTTACTTGACCGAGAGAAGGAAAGCAGGGCAAAAAAAAAGTTGGCTAGTTTAGGATTGCAATGATGGCTCAGTAGAGAATGGGGCAGTAATATCATTCATGTGCAGCGAATGATTTAGAGAACTCTCTAGAAAAGGGAAATGAATCCTTTAACTTAGCATTTAACGCAAAATGCAGCAAAATGTTTCTCATGAAAACCACCGATGAATTATGTGTTGTACGCACACCACGTTTTATGCAATGCTTACTTTACTTATTGACGAAGATGAAGCTTTCAAGGCGCAGCGGATTTGTGTTGAGATATGCAGAGTAAATTAGCATGCGGCTCCATGTTCTGTATACACGAGCATAATAGCAGCGTTTTTCTCAGCGTTCTTCCGTTAAGATTTTTTTTTTGCTTTTTTTGGCGGATTGATTATATAAAGGATCAATTTGTCTCCATTTGGTCCCTAAGACTTGAGGATTTTCTGGGAGAATGGACAGACTTTAGGGGTGTTATATAACGAACGACAAAAAGATGTTTTGTTTGCACCATTAGGTAAAGAAGAGCATTATGTAAATAATTTATCCTAAGTTCAGTGTTGTCTTCCAGAGAACATGTGGAAGAACTGCGTATCCACACATGTAGAACATGAAACCATGCATATTTATGGGTTACATAAACCTTACCAATTATTAACCTCCTTAAAAACGTCTGTTTTCCAAACAACACAATCCCACATTAATGCTTGGAAAGTTTAAAAAAAATTCAATTCTCTATTCCAATAGCTTATTATTACCTTATATGAACGCATAAATTAGCGTATGAACCGTTCTGATGCGCAAGCTGTTTTGCGTGATTCGGTCCCTGACTGACTGTTTTATTGATTAGGGTAATTTAATCATGTGTAAATTCTCCGTATTCGCTACCCGTACTACTTTTGGTAATTTTTTTTCTCATGTTAGAGTAGGAGTATTTAGCATTTTGTGGAAGCTACATACATACATACGTACATAATATTTTACGTTAATCTAACAGGTTTACGTAGATGGTCACGAAGAATCCGATAGCGTTATAGCTGATATGTATAGTAGTATGTAGATTAGCCTAAATGGAAAATGCCATTCCTAATAAATCTGAGCATACTGCGGATAATGCTGTGAGATAGGTACATAGTTAGGATTGACAGGATTTTTTTTTGTCTTTGTAATCGTTTTAACTTATCATCCTCATCTCCAGCAGCCGTCACTGCAAAATTCTGCTTATCCGCAGGTCGACTTGCCTGCCACAACTGCACAAAGATTGGCAATTGTTATGCAACACACACACATTATGCATGCTGCATGCCTACCTACTCTCATTTTTTTATTTGAATAATTCCTGTGCTGCTGCTGCTGTTATACATTTACTACTGCATTGCATACAATTTGGAAGTTGGACTGGATGACATTTATACACGAGTATAAAGTTGAATGAAAGCCCTTCTGGTTGTCGGTTCATTTTATGATAATAAAATTCAACCTAAATGTTACAGATCATCCAGATCATAGATCACTCACAGATGGTGATATTCAACCTTAAAAAAGGTTCAGCTTTCAAACCCAACAACCTCTGCCATTTTTTTAAATGATTGCATTTAAATATTTACGTGTGTATGTATTTATCATGGAAGCCAGTCACTCAAAAGAAGATAGTACAAAAATTATAACAGCACAACAGAATTTTTAAACATTAACATGACTTACATAACAAACCAGAGAGAGGAGCATTATTTTAGGCGCAGTTTATTGCTACCTTAACACAAAATGGCATTCTTTCATGTAATTTTTAGTACATATTTAGGCAAACATACATATTCCATATTATATCCAATCCAATAACGTTCTCTCAGGTCACTTGTTTTTCATCATCAATCTCGCTCAGCACCGGTTACGTGTGTCGCAATAGATTCTTCCTGATTAAAACCACCACCACCGTTACTGGATTGATAAATAAAGCCAACAAAATAACAACACGGTGAAGTAGTAGCGGAAGCATCACGTAAGATTATATGGCAAGTGGAAAGACAGTTTGAGAGATGCTATTATTCTTATGGGACGCAGCCAATATTGTTTCTTATTACAAGCTTTAGTCCTTTGTTGTTGCGTTTTGGTTGTTATGAATGCGGAGGAGGGCAAAAACTCTTTCTGATAAAATATAAGTAAGAACATGTCAACTTGATCGTTTTGCTGGCATTAAGGGAACAATAACTCCTTTCATAGGAGCATCATATCACATTATTATCATTTCGCCACTGCCACTTTAATCATTACAAAACTGTCAGTGTCACTCCATTCATCTTGTTAATTTTAGCCCTTTACATTATAGCTCCTGTATTGACAAGCAAAAGAGCTGCTGCTTATTCTCCAAAAATGTGGGTGACCTGCGCCAGTTTCATAATAAGTTGATGGTGGTGACTCCTTTGTCAATATGGCCATAAGAATGCAAACTTTATATATAAGCCTTATATTTTCTCTCTCTCCCTTTCTCTAAAATTATCTTTATAGACTAAAATTTGCGAAACTCCCACAATGAATTCGTCTTTTCAAAGTTGATGAATTCCCTTACAAATTTTAGTGCAAACTACAAAGAGTCTCTTCTGTAATTATAATGGGGAGATACACCAATATGATAAAGAGGATAATTTGGCGACTGATTATCTTAACTACTCGGCTGCGCTCCCCTTTGATTTTTCTAGCATCTCCTCCTATTCATCATCATCCCCTAATGGGTTCTTTGAGAAAATTAACAGTGCATCTATTTTAGTTTTATAATTCCATACAATCCATTCCCTCGTCTATTATAAATTAAGGTACGCCAACTAGAATCGTTATCATTTCAACATGACGCTCATCAACTCTCGTAAGGTGTCTGTCCGTCCGGTCCCCTCTCTCTCTCACACAATAATTTCTCCCAAATTACATTACCATTCTGTTACCAACGTCATTAAATGTTCTCCCATAAAAAATTACGCTTTAATCTCAACCTATCCCAACTGACTTAAATATGTCTGATCCAAACATTTCAAATGAAAAGCGGCCACATTAAAAAACCGTTTCCATTTGCAATAAAAAAAACCGTGCGCCTTTCAGCACATCGTTTGCACAATCTGTTTATTTATCCCATTCAGCAGCAGTAACTAGACAGCTTCTTTTCATCTTGCTGATTTTGTTTATACCCTTTTATTCTACAGAGAGCTATATGGCATATCAAAATGTGAAAAGGTTTGCAAAAAACCTGTGTAGAAATGGATGGTGGTGGTGTGCGAATGCGTTTGCAAAAGAATAATGACATGATCGCCGCCATCAACCACTATTGCTACCTTACTCCCTCCACATTACACACATCACCACACCATCATCATCTTCATCGCATCTCTCTT
The DNA here is from genome assembly GCA_027743765.1 of Coecobrya sp. COE2. Lineage (NCBI taxonomy): Eukaryota > Metazoa > Arthropoda > Collembola > Entomobryomorpha > Entomobryidae > Coecobrya > Coecobrya sp. COE2. The sequence goes on along the minus strand of JAHZMV010004474.1, from coordinate 38,613 downwards.
CCTTTTTGGTTGTTGCTTTTGGTGAGGTAAGGTAGATCGAAGTTTGCCTTGTTTTTGACGTTGATTTGATGATGCAGCAGGCATCCGCGATGCTTATTATAGTGTTTGTTTGCGTTATAAGTAAACAAACAGCTTCATCAACTTTGCTTTCTTTTGTTATTCCGGCTTCCCGTTATCCCGCTTCCGACTTTTCCGTCATCTCATTTAAATTACAAAAGCCATGCACAAAAGGCTATAAAGCAGAGAGCGGAGAGAAACCAGTCGTCTTTGTGATTTTCCGTGTGTGTGTTCCCTCTGCTCCTGGTCGATGCGCTCAACTGAAATGATGATGATTCGATGATGATGACGATGAAGCTCATCATCTCATCTTATGCCTTTATAGTACAAATATATACTGAATTCGATGATGATCCCAGAAATCCCTACTAAACAAATTGCTATCCTCTAAAATAATATTATTATGGATTCCTTTTCCTCGTTGTTCTTTACTCATGATGAAGGGTTTTTGTGTGAGGCATATAACTTGTGACAGCAGAGGCAGAGCAGCAACAGCATAATATATAGCAGCGTCGTCGTCGTCTGCAATCTGCAGTAGGTACCATTGACCTTCAAAGGTGAAGTACATCATCATTAGGAGAATTTTGTCATGTCAGACGTGCATACAGAGAGAAACCGAACAAAGTTTGCCAACAAATTCCTTTTCAGCATTGATTTTCCCCTCTGTAGACTTCCTATACCACGAGCCACTTTCATTTTGAATGAAGCTCTATGAAAAAATTAGCATATTGATCTTTCAAGTCGGTTGCAAAAAATATCCGTCAAAATTTAATTATCTAATTGGTGATTATACTACTGTGTCGATGATGATGCTGACTCGGAAATAAATTTGCTTTGTTTGAAGTTTTGCATGTACGTCTTTCTTCTATGATAAGTGTCTCAGCATGAAAATTTATAAAGTTATGTAAGAATTTTCATTTTTTCCTGTGTTTTCAAAACCATTAAATGTAAAATATTAATGGCAATGAGCCAGTGTCAACGTCATTCCCTCCCACCGATTTTTATTATTCCAACGCAGTAACGCAAGCATATCAGCACCGGATCATATCATACCTATCAGCGAAAACCGGGTAGAACCAGCCGACCAACACATCTGCATAAAACATGAATGATTTAACGTTTTCCCTGCTGATGATGATTAAGAAAACTCGGTCATCGTCACTAACACAATTTTGCGAGTGTTACACCAACCAAAGTGAGTATACACAAGTAGCGAGTTACACAGCCTAAACACATGTACGTACCCAAGTGGAGTCATCAAATATGATTAACTATGCATTTCACAGCATCCATATTTAAATATTTATTTAAAAAATTGTATACATATTTAATGCTTCTCATCATTAGCAAAAACTTTGCGTTTGAAAACTGAAGTTTTTATGAGGAACACGTGCATACGATGAGACAGACAGTGTGTTCCGTCATGCAACCCGAATTAGGGAGAAAAAATGCGTTGTTTATATACGTACGTATGAAATTGCACATTGTGAAGGCGGCGAACGGTTAAAAACTGTGACGACAAGCTTGGTGAAAACTAAAATAAGACACGAGTTCAACTCAACAAATTAGGCAGAGCGGAAAAAGAGAGGTATATAGTTCATCAAAGTGACTTGTTATCCGTTCCGTTCCCGAACACATTTTTTTATACTTTTTCGCAGTTTCGCACGCCAGATTATTTTCCATGCCGAAAATCTTATCATGATCTTCGTAGTCACTGCGTCGTTTCTATTTTCCCTGCCATCTTTGTCCATTCCGTTTTTCAGTGAGACCGCATTACTTTACATTCTTGAAATCTCTCTTCACTAACACACACACACACAGGGTGCTTATAAGGTCTTTCGAAGTTCGTGAGGAATATTTATGCAAAATTGCATAACCTGCTTTATACACGTTGCACTGCATGGAGAACACTAGAAGAAGACGAAGAGGGGCAAAAAGAGCATCTCGAAGAGAGAGAGAGAGACGTGATACGACCACTACAACAACCACCGCCACTACTCCACTCCACAACATGCGTCATCATCCCATCACTCTCTCTCACTCCAAAAACTTCCCTTTTTACTTCCTTTGAAACTATTTATTCAACATAATGGATTCATCATGCGAAATGTGAACATCTTGTAAAATGGCAACATGATAATAAGGGGAAAAGAAACAGAGGTATTTTTAGGTAGCATCACTCCATTCCTCCATCATCCAACTCATCTCATCTCTTCCATTTTTTCAGAGATTTTTACAACAAAAATGTGCACGACTGTTTACTGCTTTTGTGTTTTATTTCGAGCTACCAGCTCTTGTTACCCTCTCTCTCTCTCTCTTTTCTCCCGCATCTCCTTCTTTTTATCTTTTTTTTTGCAAAAAAAATATTTCTGTCTGAATTCGCATTCATGCAAATTTTTCACTCGTTCTTTTCCTTGTGTAATTTTAAATTGGTCTGTGCGAAACTTTCTTTCCCAGGAAAAAAAATAGAATTTGATGATGATGCCCCTTATTCCGCTTCGGGAGACATTCATTCTTTTTCATGATGATCGGATCATTATGTTGATTTTTTTCCCTGAAAAATTCAATAGTACAATTTTGGAAGGAATCTATTTTTGTCAGAGGGAAATGCAAGCATGTTTTGTAAAAGCTTTGTTGTTGGAGAGGCTGTTAATGTCCAGAAAAAGGGGAAAATACCTACAAAGTAGGTATACATGTATGTAACATGAAACACAAGCCTTCTCTTCACAATCTCACGTAAAATCCATCATCATCTCTTGTTTTATAAAAGTAAAGAAGTGTGCTGCTCAAACAGCTTAGGCATTACATACTTGTGTAATATTCATTAAATGGTGCAAAGGTGCGCACAAAAGGGTCAAAATAAAGTATGATTAATAAATAATAATGAGATAACATATCAGTATGCATATTATTATTTATTGACTTACAAGTATAATATCCTCGAGCTGTCTCCAGCCAGCCAATTATCATTATTTTTTTCATTATCATTCATACAAAAGGCTGTTGGCACTACGGAACAAGTTTTTTTCTTTTACAAAACAAGAGTCAATCTGCTTATATCAGCATGTTCCCCTGTCCTCCTCACTCATTTTTCATTCATTTGATGATGATGAGACAGAGAGAGAGAGATCATGATTGTAATTCGGTTTTGATGTTCATCATCAGAGCCAACATTGAACTAACCATGACTAGAGTTTATAGGTATGTATGTCACTTTACTCTGATCTATAGCCAATTTGCATCGCTTTAAACAGATTGTCACCAAAAGTGTGTAGATTGTTGTTGAATGTATTTCCCTACAAACAGTATGTTCCCTACTTCATTTGAGGGAAGTGTAATGAATGAGTTTAAAAAATTTGCGAGTGCTGATTAGACTGGCAATATAACATGAATCCTTGCTGACACTGGCTGGCATGAGAGGAAAAACTTTGTGTTGTTAAGATTATAATCGGATTATAAGAGGAAGAGAGAGTTTTCATTGAAAATCGAGTATGTGATGCTTACATGTCCATGAAAGAAGTTTTGATCACACTCTCCATCATACAAAAACAGACACCAAAGTCATCTCATTTTAGAGCAGAGTGCGGAAAGGAACGGGTCATAAATATGCTAGCTGTCATTGCGGCTGCTGCTGCTGTTGATGTTGTTGATGATCATGAAGAAGATACACTATCTGAATGGCAATCTCAATTTATCAACATTGATAAAAAAAGTAAGGTAGAAAGGGCATAGAGGAGATGACTTGAATTGAATGATATTCAATGTGCTATTTGTATGTGTGTGGGCTTTTCTGAGTAAACCCGAGTATTTTTGGAGTTGATAAGTCAATTGAAGCCAGTAAAGTAAAATACGGTTGATTTGGTAGTTACAGAGATCTCACAGTTGTACGTGTGCATATACCTAAAAATACATATTATATGTGTATCCCTACGTGCACTTAATCTACTTAACCGACAGATTCTCATGATGATGTTGATGATGAGGTGAACGTGAAAAAATGTTTCCAAGAAGTCAACCTTGGTCATATATTCATTTCCTTTCAATTCCCTCACGTTGCACGAAACCTGTGAAAGTATACCAATCATATTTTTCTCTCCCACCACCACCACCACCATAATCATCTCATCACAAAACCTTGTCATTGTTACATTTTCATGGAGTTTTATTGTAATAAAAAAACTTTTTTTGTGACTCTTGCCTTGCTCGTGATGATGGCGGTATAGTTATTACTACTGCCTAGTGAGTACTGACTTGACTGGCTTGAAACTTATTTACTTTTCACTTACCACCATAACTCCAACCATCCCATATCTCCTACCAGTATCCCCACCCGTGTATAGATTTTATTGCCTTGAATGTGATGATGATCAAAGATCACATAAAGCTCCAATCCACTAACAATTTTCGGGATTTCAAATACAAGATAGGATAATATTTTTCTAGCTTACGTTTCTATTTTTACAACCAAAACCTCAACCTGAGTAGAGGATGCCCTGCCTGATTTGATCCTCCTCCTGAGTACTGGACCATAATGCATGATGCATAAGGTTCTATTCTTTTGCTATGGTCGGCATAAAAAAACGTGATGTTGGTGGGCTCAATGAATTCGCAGAAACAAGTATGCACCCACGCAGTTTTAGTCTCAAGTAAGCTAGTACACATATAAATGTAAGCAGCAACTGGTAGTACAGAAGAAACAAATCTTTTTGTTTACACACCTAGCCGAGCATAAAATTTGCACTTAGCGTGGTACTAGTAGTGGTTTGACGGAACAATCGTAAAAACATAACAATCTTTTTAAAAATCTTAGACTGCCCCGTATCTCTCCATTCCATACTGTCTTGTATCTCTGTAAAGAGGAAAAAAGGATGGAGAGGACGAAAAAGCGAGAGAGAGAGAGAGGTGTCTTTTGGGTTTAGTCAAGTGAAACTAGGCACGTATGTCACCGCAAACTTCAACAGGCACACCACCACCACCCACCAAAGAGCTATAATATATCATATTATCATCGTCAGACATCATTTTCTTCGTCATCCTTCTTGGTGATGCTAATGCTGAGACTGAGTAATTCGTTGAAAATATAAGCAAATGAAATCCTTTTTCTTATACACTCTACTGCTGCTGCTGTGACCTTGGCCTTGCTTAATTCTTTGCTGAAGAAAAAAAAAATACATTTGTGGCTTGATTTTTTATGGTTTGCTTTTTACTCGATGATCAATATTGGTTTGGTAGACAGCTTATTTCCCTCACGTTTTGGTGTATGAATGTTATGGTAAGTGGATTTTAGTTCTCAAAAGCGCTTTTTAAACACACTCGAGATGAAAAGGAAGAGTGGGAGAAATGGAAAGATTTGCATGGGTGATGATGTGCTTTAGATTATTGGATTTCCACTCCGCAAAAATAATATCGTTATCTCCAGTCACCCCGTCGTCAGAGTTTCCAATTTTCCTTTTATGCTCAAGCGTTTACAAGTTTACTGGAGAACCCTGAATACATGTCAGTAATTAGGTATGTATGTTTGTGAAATCCGATAAAAGGCTTTTGCAAAATCAAATGCCATTTTCATTATCATCCTCCTCATAATCATCATCAAGCGGCATGAGTAAGAGTGACAGCTGGAGTTACTTCCGTAGATTGGCCTCTGTTCTCTGTTGATTCGGTGAGACAGCGAGGTGACTGGCAAAAGCGGCAGGGAATTTATCAAATGTTTTCTCTGTGACAGTGAGAAAGACGACGATGGTGAAATGAAAATGAATCCTCTGGGTTTTACGCAACTGGAAGCTGGCTTCTCCAGAGTAAACTTTGCTATTTGGAACTTTCCATTAAAACAAGTCCAGCCAAGCGTTTAGTTGGAGTGCTTTGTTCCGACTTAAGAGCAAGCGAGGTTAACATTCAACCTCAATCATCTTTTCTAGCCTATATACTCATAGCAGCGGAGATCATGACAGCAAGTACAACAGAGGCTGTTGCTGGTGCCTCTCTGGAAGGAAACTTATTACCTTTTGCATTCCGTCCTTTTTCTCTGAATGGATGACAGCATTGCTCCTACTTGTTCTCTGACCAATTCAGACCAAAACCAGTTGCCGTTTCTCTACAAGCGAGACCGAGACCACCAGCTTTCTCCGGTACAAATGGACGCACACAGGAGTTGGCTACTCGAAAAAATGAAAATTGATTACACCCCAAAACAGATCTCATCTCCTTAATAGCAATGGCAAAAGCGCGACTACTTTTTAGTAGGTAGCTGCAATGTGCTCTTTATCTATTTTTAATAAACAGATTGCACAGGCATGATAAAGCCTACAGCCTCAACCTCAAGAAAGCTCTAGTGACCAACAAAAATAATTAATGCCACTATACTCTCATTACTCGTTTAAAATGCTGTAAACAGGCTGAAAACATGAGATAGCACAAAGAGCATATAATAATAATAAAAAAAGTAGAATAGCAAGCAGACTGGAATGCCTAGTAGCAGGAGTGCGGGCGGGCGGATGACGAAATCTGACGTTCGTTGCGTTGTTAAAGAATTATTAAGCTTACAATTATAAGCGGCACCAGTAATAATAATATATAGTTAGTGTGATGATGGCTCAATATTATTGCGCTACTAAATATGCTGGCTGCTGCTGATGCTGCTGCTGCAATAATAAACAAAACGTTTCATTCCTTCGTTCATCATTATTATCAGCAACACCACCACTTCTTCCACCGTCATCATATCATATATAATCATTAGAGAGGAGTTTTTAGGAGAAGTAAATGCAAATTGCAAAAAGCACCTCTTCACTCTGCTGCTGGTGGCTCTGCGAAACCGCAGTCAACACTAAAAAGTCAGATAATAAAATTATACAGAGTGCAAAGAGAGCAGCAGAGCATATTTTACTACATGGGTAGTCAGACAGACCTTTGCCATGTGCCACACGGCTACAAGTTTGCGAAAATGCAAGCCAAGCACTTTTTCAATCGCAGTTTACACTTTTCATATACATTTACATAGGTACATAATATACATATATTTTTTTTGCTTTACGACGATCATCAAACAAATTACCTGCACTACACAATACTCTCACGTGTGCAATATTCCTTTTTTCTCGGCTTGTTCAAGTCAAATACAGCATGCTCATATAATCAGTGTGTATGCATGCATGTATATGTGTGCTTTTTTACTTTGAGCATGTTTTTCGTTTTAAACTCTGGTGTCAAAAAAGCCAGAGGTAGAGAGAAATTCATATAATATGACCATCATCATCACCACCTGTACAGAAATTCGTGGATCTCACAGCATGAAGTTTGTTACGACGAGTGCCATGGTCCAGTCAGAAAGAGTCAGAGTTCTCTTTGCAATAAAATGTTTTCTCGTCAACAAGGTTGATCCATATACGCTCACTTTTCATTTCGTTCTTGTAGTATTTTTTGTTTGCTGATCTGACTCAGTTTATGGGATAAAAAGCGGGTAGAGGAACTGTATGAGAGCCCTGAGGGTTGCGTAAACACTTTGTCAGCAGGAATGATGGCTGGCTTTGTCAGTTCTTTCTTGTGCTGATGTATTACCCTTTTGCATAGGTAATATATACTTATCATCCATCATCATGAGAGGACCACCAACTTGCAACTTGAATAATAAATCTGTGTGAGAGTATCACGCATCAATAAAATGAGTCATGGCCCATCATAAAGGTGGTCTAGAGTCTGTCAGGTAGTCTCGTATTGGATTCGCACACACGGCGTAGTTTGATACGACTCACTGGAATTAGTTTGTTTGCAGAGAAAGTATATACACTCAGGTAAGCAAGTAGATCGTCGTCGTAGTCGTGACTAAACACAACATGCAGACGATACATATATTTTATGTATGTGTGCCTGAATGACAACAGGAGATGAAGCAGACTTGAAGGTAAGTGATCAAAGTTAAATAGTCTGCTTTCGTCACGTGTGTATTGAAGCCGTTATTAAAAGTAGCGAAAGCTACCTATAATGTTGATACAAAGACTATAATATCTTGTCAGTCAGATTGGGAAATCAGATAGCAGAAGCGGAGCGGAAGGAAGATTAACAAGGCATAAGTGTTGCCTTTTCTCTTTTACATTTAATTAATTTCCTTGCTAATCTTAATTTTTTTTAAATGTTAATTAGTTGGTAACTCTACACTTTGCCTTTTGATGGGCAATCTCTCAAACTTTGAAATATATTATTTTACAAGCAGACAGACAAACAAACAATATGAAACCCAATTTCTGCTCCATAATAACTTATATAAAAAGGATAAACTACTTTACTGGATGGTCCATGTGCTCTTGAATTTTTATAAAGATATGAAAATAATATTCCATTGCAGCATACATCACTGAAATCACATTTCATAATCAGCCAACACAATCACATCTCCATCTCTCACTCTTGTCTCCCATGTGGATTTTTTCCCGTGCATATTACAATATTACCAGCCCATACACATGTAGGTAATAATATTTTGTTCATCCCCTCTTTATTGCTCTTCTACTCCTCCAAAGCCAGTTTTTTATGCTTAACTTATTCCATCAAAAACACATTGGCGATAAAACTGCAAACTGCATCTTAATCTTGTGATAGGTATCACAATACCGTGTCGTGTACGTATTTATGTAGTTTTTATGCCTCTCTGATATTACACGATTATATTCTGCAAATGCAAAGTAGACTACATATTACTATGTCCCACTTGAGAATACAATTTTTATCGTTATTTGCCCCATAAATATTGTATCTAAAGTAAAGCAAGCAAAACAACATCGTTCCGCATGATCATAATAGAGTATGAAAATGGTAGTAGTTGTGTGAGTATTATAAACATGATAACATTATTATCATCGTCATCATCATCATCATATTTCTCACATGTAGGCAGCCGTGTCAGGAACATCGTCGTATGCCATTTTACTGGCAAAGTTATTTAATAACTGGCAACAAACAACGACGCTATCATCATCATTTTTTCCCTATTTCTTGCATTAAACCTACATCTTCAATCCGCATCATCTTCCTTACTACACATACACAACTGTATAGGTATATACTTTTATTCTGTATGGCTGCAATATAGCAGCAAATTCTCTAGCATGCCCGTAAACAAGAAACTTCCAAGTAGCAAATTTAATGAAGCATGAGAGATGGGGGAAAGCGACATAAAACTTGTGAAAACGAATACTTGTGCAGTTTATACTCGCATACGTGAGATTCCATAATAAAAATAAAACATAAAATATCTAAACAAGCCACGGGCCCCACGGGCCAAGCTATAAGATAGATAAGAGTGGCCAAAGTAGAAAAAACGGTCTCATGTGTGCTGAATATGAAAATGATTGATGCAATAAATCAGAAGGCGTAAGCGAAGCGAACAAAATAGAAAAAAATGGTCACTCGCATAAGTCGCAAATAGCCTGCCACTATCGTATGTAATGTCGTATAATCCTGAAATTGGCATGAAAACTGTAGCAAAAGCCAATGGTCAGATCAACATTCTTGGTCCAAAAGAAGAAGAAAAATGTCCGCAAAAAACAAGGCAGACGGACAAATTATAACCATACTATAAAGCACCTTTCTTTCAACCCGTATACACTACCATGTAGTAATAATAATATCGCTCGTAAATAAATATGATACCGAATATTCCAAAGCTATTATTACCTATGTTCTTGATACATTTATTTTCATCTTTGCAAAAGTTTCCTTGGAGAAGGAGAAGGCTGGGGGAGGAGGAGAAGTAGAAGTTGCCGATACAACGTTACAAAAACGGCCCAAACTATTTATTGCTCACTCTTTCACCATCTCATACTTTGTTGTGTACATGAAATACAAATATGACAACATCCAGCCAGACTACCAGAAACTGTATCCATCCAGAAGCATAATATTCAATACTTACGTAATAACATTATTAGAAATATGACGATGACGACGATATCTGCGTAACATACAAACAAGACGCGATCATCCTCTTCCCTACATACCTAGTCAAAATAAAGATGAAAGTAGAAGACTACAAGTCGCCAGTTGAATGCATTAAACTGTTTAAAAATTATACTGCTCTGCTACTACTACAAGTTAATATTTACATTTCTGTTAACAACCTCTAACTAACATAGCATAAACTTTTGTGGGGGAAGATGATGATGAAGCAGACCAAGAAAAAAGTATAATGATGATAAGAGAAACACAACCAAGTATACACATATAAAAAAAGTGTGAAGTGTGAACAAGAGGAAAATCCGGCTGTAACCAGCGTTCCTCAAAACTTTTCCTTCAGAGAGCAAAACGCACTCACCAATATTATTATCATCAAGACCATGATGATCACCACCACCACCACTACCAAAAACAACCTCATATCGCAAACTTTTTTTTACAAGATCAGATCATCATCATCAATATATAGAATATATAGCAAAAAAACATACAAAATAATTAAATAACACTATTGTAAGATTCACTCAAGTAGGAAATGTACATAGAAAGTAAGTAAAGTAGTAGTATCACCGTTCCCTCGTCATCATCCTAGTCATCATATTATTCAATGAAATAAGTAGAAGTAGAAGAGATCATCGCCATCATCATCGTCATCATCAACAACATCATAATATTATGCCATATGCCCACCAAACCACTACAGAACACAACGACTATTGAATGCCCAAGTGATTACAAGCCGGTCTTTTTTCCTGCTACTCTTCCCTCTCGTCTTCTTCTTTTAGCTCATTTCATATGGTAATGGCAATAATCACCTCCTCTCATCTTCTCTCGCCATATAACCACTACTCTATATACACCACTTGTGCATTTTGTGTACTCTGCTACCCTTTTTTTATAAAAAAAATGATGATGATGATGCAAGCAAGAGAAACTTACGTTACTTCTTAAACACACACAGAGTACTCTTGTCCCAACAACTCGTTTTCTACTATATGTACTTTTTTAAAAAAAACAGCGTTTTCTTCATAAAAGTTGACACAAGGCAAACTCTCCACCGGTGTGTGTCTTGTTTGTACTCGGTAAACTTTTGCGGAATACGGTGTGCAAAATTTTTTAAATTGCAATTTTTCTCTCAGAGAGAAGCTATATGCACGTTTTCCATTGTTCCGTGTGTGTATATATATGCATGCTTTGCGGAATCCACTGGTGAAATAAAAAACTGGACATGATTCCACTTATCCTTGAAGTAAGCTTATATTATGTATTCAGTGTGACATTATGTAACGTCATTGTACGTATTAACGTACTACTTTTTTTTACCAAGAAGTCACTTTGTGTGTCCTCCTGATCAAGTAAATAGAATCTTCACGGTGATGATAAAGAAAATATATATGCTCCTTATTTTTTTACACGAATATTGCCTTACCATATAAAAATATATGCTTATCTCGATAATCCATCTTGAGAAGAGCAGAGAGTTTTTGCAAGCAATATGTAACTTTACTCCACATCTGTTAAACTATATTGTTTTTTCTTAAAAAAGCTGCTGCTGCTGGTTAGTGGTGCTGCTCCTTTTAGCCTTGGCAAATATGGAATTTGGAAACTTGAGCGAAAGTTGACAAAACGGCAACGTGCCTGACGTCACTATTTTCTTTACTCTTTTCTTGAGAAAAGAGTATAATAAATGCGTGTATGTGTGAGAGAGTGAGTGTGTGTCCCTGTGTACAAAACAAGTTTACATGGATGTTTCTCTCACCAAATCTTCTCACTCCGACTCTCCTCAAGTCTCTGTCAGTGTCCTCAAACATAACAATAGCATCATTATCGTCATCTCTCTTAGCCATCCTATATGGATTTTTTTTGCAGTATAAAAATGAGTCAGAGACCCATGGCATTGGCAAAGAGACGGAGACTATCCAAAAGAAAGAATGTCTCTCTGGCATTTTTTTTATATATAATATTTTCTTCCAAAGAAACAGATCGTGTTTGCGCTGAGCGTTGATCCTTTGTAACTCTTTTCGCCGGAGGTGGTTTCTTCTTAGATTTTCAATCCCTCTGCTGCTGGCTTAACAACAACAGCATCAACAACAATGGCGACTAAGCAAACATCATGCTATAGTAGCCTTGATGAAGAAGAAGAAGAAGAAAAAAGGGCTCTCTTTCTCTCTCTCTCTCTGTACTTTTTTTTCTATACACACACATCCTTCCTTTCCCTCCCTCTCCCTTTTCACCGTTTCCTTCCAAACTCTTTTTTTTCAGTTTGCTCAACGAATTACTTAATAGCCGAGAGAAACAAACAAACAGTCTGCGGCGATGATGCTGATGATGATGATCATGACGAAGATGGTGATGATGCAGAACAAGTATGGCATGTATGTTCCAGGATGAGATTTTTTTAAGAGAGTCAACAGCAGACAAAAGAGCTTTAATGGATAAAAAAAAGTTTTTCTTCTTCTTTTTCTCTCTCTCTCTCTCTCTTCCCTTTTTTTTCTTTCTGACAAGCAAGCCATTTCTTGCTTGAATGAATAGCCTTAATAGAATTGAGATTGAGAGTACTGCACACGGAGAAGAATGAGAGAGAGAGAAAGATGGACATTTTTAAAAGTTGGAAGAAAGGATGGAACATTTTGCTTTTATTCCATTCCAGTTCCTTGGGCTGGTCTACCAACGATCATGTCTGTGTGCCTGGCTATCATATAATATTCTGGAGAAAAGAAAGAAGAGATGAAAGTACGTACAAAGTATGAAAGAAAAGGTCAGAGCACAGGAACAAAAAAAAGCAGCGCCACTACTACCACTACCACCACCAGCATCAGTGCTCAGATTAAAGGAGTGTTTACGACATCGTCGGTATGACCATTCCAGAAGAAACAACAAGAGAGGCATAACGTGCACAATCTAAAAAGGTGCTGGATTTTCTGGAAAGAAAGAGAGAAAGAAAAAAAGTTGGATAAAAAAGCTGTAGAGGAAGGAACATGGATGATATTTTTTTTTCTTTTTCTTGTGCTTGACTGCATGACAAAAGTAACATTAAATGGAAAATAATTTTTTTTTTCTCTAGCATCATCCTCATGATCAGTATAGTAGCATAACAGCAGCAAGACAAGCCAAGTCCAGTGCAGTCTGATAAATTATTCAGGAGAATGAAGATGAAAGTGTCAAGCAAGGAGGAAAGTGAGTAGGATCAGTTCCTCCACTCCAACCATTATATTATAGCTAGCATATATCTAGTTGAGAGAGTAGTTGAATAACTTGCTTTGCTTACTGAAATATGCTAATTTGCGTCCACCACTCACTTGACTCTGTATGTGAGTGTGTGTGTGTGTAGTCAGTCTAGTAGAAAAACTGACTGGAATGTACTAGAAAAAGTAGATGAATGTGTTTGTTGGATATACAGAAAAGAAGACCGGCAAACCAGAGAGTAGGGAATTGAGAAATTTATGGAAAAACTAAACATACTAAATAGAAAAAAAAATGTAGGAATACTGCCCTAATACTTACCAATCTCTACGTATACACAACAACCGGTAAACCTGCTAAGAAAAAAAATGCTACTGAACTTCGCAAAGGCAGCAACAGCAAAAGCAATAAAAACTCCATCATCGTCATCACGAGCAGCAGGATTGCATTATGCAGAGCAGTAGTGTTAAATAAATAAGTAATGTGCTACTAGTAGTAGTAGCGGTAATGGTGCCATTCCCTTTAATTTGACTGATGTTTTTTTCTCTTTCTTGAAACTACACAGCTACTACCATTTCTATTATATAGAGTTAGTAATATACCTGGCTATTGGAATGACGTGCTCATTAGAAAACAGTTTTTTGAGCATCGGCCTGTGCCTCCTCCTGCCAGAGTGAGAGGGAGAGAACTTGTCCTTTTAGAAGCAAAGTTTAAACTACAATTTTTTTTGGAAGTAATAATAATGGATGCGGATTGCTCCGTGAACATTTTTCCTCAGCGTCATTTTCGCAAAACGTAGCGAAAGCACCACTTGTTTCCTCTCTGTCTTTGAAGCTTGCCTAAAAACGCATAAAGAATTTCTGATTTGTCTGCTACGTAGAAGTCGTGGTGGTGGTAGTACTTTTTGGTATAAACAAGTCATTGGAAGCACCGCATTCGCTAATTGAGCCTCCTCTCTCTCTACGTCTTGTTGAGTTGATACGTAACTGTTATGTATACTAGCATAATTTTTTTTAAGGAAATGGAAATGACGTGTATAGGTATGTGCAAAAAATAGTGATTACTTAGGCAACTTCATGTACAAGCAAAGAACTGACGCAAAAAAGTGGAAAGAAAAAGAGAGAACAGAAATTGGAATGTCATTTTCTCCACGCATGCATGTGAGCTTTTTAGCGATAAACATTATGTATGGCTATGTTGACTACCTACCTAAATGACTCTGTGCCCTCTCTTCTTCTCTCTCCTTCTCTTGTACCTGTGCTGTGTGTGCTCGGCTTTCTGAGTTTTCTCATCATATCATCATAAATGATGGTCATCTTGTTGGAATGGAAGACGCCGTCATATTTGCTAATATATTGCTTCTCCTCACATATATATCCATATTCGCAATTGGCATTGACTTCCAAGAGCGTGCAAACTTGACTTTTTTTGGTAGGCAGAGAGTGAGACGTAGAAAGATGGATTAGAAGAGAGAGGTGTATAGGAAAGGAGAGATTTTTCACGTTACAGTTTGATTTCCTATTAGCTATCCATACACATATTATTTTTATTGTATGTCGTGTGTGTGTGCTTTCAGGTTGCCTTGGCTTGAAGCATTTACTTACATTATATTATTACTTTTTTTTGCAAGAAAACACCATCCACGCCACCAGCAAACCTTTTTCTTCTTCTCTCTCTCTCTCTCTACTTTTTTCCACTATTTCTAGCAATGTTTAAGCCTCTAAAGCTCCTTTTCCTTCCAACTTCCAATTCCACCTTCGGCTAATAAACTTGACTTGGATGGATGGATATGGAATATGGACGGATGTGGTGGATGGTGAAATCCACCAGAAGAAAAAAAAGAAGTATTAAGCATTTTCATATACTTAACTTATATTTTCAGACCCTAATATGTACTTCCTTATCCTTCAAAAACATGTCTAGTTTATGCACCAACGGTATAAAACCAGGCAGATTTTTGCAATGAGCAAAAAGAAATATACATATACCTATACATAAAACGGTTGCTGTTGTTGCGGTGGCTAAAACCCATTTACACATACAGAAAAAAAGTTAAACTGAAAATGATCGAAATATTTCTTTATTTTTTTCTACGTCTGTAAGTGTGTGTGTAATGCATGCATGTTGTAGTGTAGTTGTGTACCTCGCACAAAACAGTTTCACCGACCTGTCAATAATTCTCAAGGTCATGAAAGTCTGCCCCGCTCCTGAAATTATTGCTTGAAGCTTGAGCTGAGCTCCTCCAAGCAATAAGTTTTTTTTTCTCGCCGCCTCTTCCTTTCTCTAGACTCTCTACACCACCGAGAGCCGAGTGAGCTAAAGTGGTTGTGGCGTTCCTTTTTCGTTTATTCTCTCTACTTTTTCCGCAAGGAAACCGAAAAATGTTGACATCCAGTCACTGCACTGCTGCTATTACTCTCTCTGCTACACACTTGACTAGTAAGTACGTAGAGAGTAGTTGTATGAAAATGGCATGGCGAAAAAAAATATAAGCAAGCAAAGCAATCATTTTTGTGTGAAAAGAAGAAGAGGAGAGGGAGATGTGAGGCAGGACCAACGCCGCACCGCCGGGTGCAAGCATGCACGACTTGTTTTAAGCACGAGATCCAGATAGAAAATTGTTTTTTGCATGCCAGGCCAGCAGATAAGAAGTTTTATCCGACTTTTTTTATGTATGTATGTAGATTTTTTTTCTATGCTTGAATGATGTATGTATCTATTTATTTATATTATTAGGTAGGTATGTAGGTGCATATGTTTGCACTTTCGCACAGAAAAAAAAAACTGTGACGACTGTGCTGATTTGATAGAGAGGCTTCTCCTCTCTCGCACAAACTCACGTTTGGTGATGAGCAGAGGAGAAGGAGAGAGAGAAAGAGAGGAGATCAAAGCACTTTGCAATAGAGTCAGTCAACGTGTTATTTATTTTTGTTGTACAAACAATGAAATAAAAAGCTGAAACTTAAACAGAGGAGTAGTTACTGTTACTACAAGGAGTAGTAGTAAGAAGAGAACGTGTTGGCTAGAAGTGGATAGATGAGATCTTCAACTTCAAAGGAAACCAACTTAATAATATAACATGCATGCTTGTCTTAACATGTATATTTATGTATATCTCTGGTAATCTCATCTTTTTTCCTCCTCCTCCTTCCTCCACTCCACTACCATTTTCCCTTTGTCGTTGACTTTTCCTAAAAACTTTCAGCTCGTCTTGAACACACACACACGAGCCTTATTTTAATGAATGCTAAAACTAAAAAAGTAAAAGTTATCCAGTAGCAGAATAGGAGCAGTAGCAGCAGGAGTCCTGGCACTGGCAGAACAAGGTGAGGTAGACGGGTGTAGATAATAATAAGCTATCACGTTTCTCCTGTCGAGTATCTTGTCTGGTGTCAGTGTCTCACACTCTTGACTTTCTGTAGCCCACCTCCACCACCTCCTCTTCTCGAGCTCCTTTCCATCTCCCTTTCTTACGCCTGTCATCTTTGTTTCATTCAGCGTCGCATTCCCAGTCCCGTTTCATACATTTTATATAATTAGCTGCCACACACATGCTTCATATACAGCAAATCGGACAGACAGACTTTATCCTACAAAACTACATTTTACAACAAGGAGGAAGGAAGGAAGGAAGGAAATAATAGCAATAATAATAATCATAATGTTCAACCTATAATGGTGAATGTTATATTCATCACTGTCAAGGAATCCACGTAGGTAGGTATTTGCACACTATTTTAGATGATCTTGTCTCAAATAAAGATGCAGAGATGAATAATAAAAGAGTAAAGTGCTTACATCTCTAAACATAATCAAGTGTTTGTATGGCATGCCATGCTTTTTTAAAGGTCAAACTGGCCATTTAGCCGATGAGGAGGAGTAGCAGCACCAGCAGCAGCAGTCGTAGTAGTAAAAATAAAGTAGTTGCAATGTCATACGATTTTAACATTCAAGTTGTTGTTGTTGTAGTAGCAGTTTTATTGATTGTGTGTATGTTACTGTGTGAGTCGGTGTGTGGAGTCGTAAAAAATACTGAATAGGTGCAATAAACTAGCCTATAATATCGCATTACATGCTTGTATGGCGATGATGATATTTTCTTTTTTACTCACAAGTTAAGCATCATATAATAGAGCTGCAAAAATATTATTATGAGTTATTTGAGTCAACTTGTCTGCCTCTTAAAGCTATTAAAGTTAGTAGTAGTAATATTGGTCGGTCAGCTATGGCTTATGGCAATAATATGTTTGTGCATTATTTTCATTCCACTTCACTGCACCATTACTACCACATAAAAATCTACAACGTAGAGGGATAAAAACTCTTGTAAAGTTGTATGGAAGGTTTGTTGGAAACTTGTAGACTAAACAGCGGATTTTCCCTATGTTACCTGGCTTAAAAATTGGAAAATATGCATGTTAAAAATTTAATTGTTTAGGTAACATTTGAAAACATCAATTATCTTAATGGATTTTACTAACATTTTCGTTCTACGAAATAGCCCATATAATATTTCTAAAACTCAATAAACTCATTAATTTAATTCTCGGAATTATTATTTCAGCTTAATTTTCCTTTTCTACATAGCGCCATTTGCTAAGCTGTTTAATCTGGATTAATCACTTTGTTTGTGACAGACATCGGGAAATACTACAAAAAGCCACGTAGCTTCCCAACAACGGGCTAAAAACGAAGACGACTATTCATCCAGCGAGAAAAAATGACTGCAGTAGTGTGGTATCAATGCACACCTTTGATAGGTGTGGTGTACAAGACGACTTGTTTAACTTTTCATTGTTCATAGCTAAAAATATATGCAGTAATCTCAATTGGCTTTGCATACAAGACAAGCACCTATGCTATATTTATGGCATGATTATTAGCAGTAAATTACACATTCCTAATTGTTTTTATGTACACGAAAAAATAAAATGGACAAGAAAGACAAATGACCGTCCACACGCATGGCATATTATACTGCAGTAGTAATCATAGTAACATGGGGCTAGCTCGCGCAACCAGTTCCTGTTTCCGTTCCATGATAATATGATAATAATAATATGAGTTGTATGCATTTTTTCGCTATTTTTTTTCTTCTAAAAATAAGCAAAAACATTCACAACAATTTTTGCACACACCCACCCCGCATCACTCATATAAAAATAACGCGTAATTTTTGCACGCATTCTTGAGCAAAATGAAGAAAGGAATTAGTGGTGTCAATGACAAAAATGCTGTGGTGCAGGCTAAAAACAAACATGCTTGCATCCATGCATAATTTTCGGGGGGAATTAATTAATCCACCTATCTGCATTGGATTAGATTTTGAGTCGTGTGTATGCATCAACGGAAATTGATTCATCCAGCGATTGTATATATCTGCAAATTTGCATCCTGCCGCAACGCAAAAACAATCATATCATTGGAACGACTATCAATCAGAGATTGTTGGAACAATCCAACTGATGACCTATGCATTTTTAATGTGTTGTTGGAAACACCTTTTTTTCGGAATATTGATAAAAATATATATAAAGCGATCAGGAAGACACTTCCTTTTTTTAGCAATTCATTAACATTTACCGCTAACGATGATAACGATAAGCCAAGCAATTTTATTCCAGTGTACCCAAAAAAATAAGTTGCCCATGTGAGCATTTGAGCGAGAAGCCTAAAACATAAAAAAAACAAATTAATTAATTCTAGCAGCTCGTCAGCACTCTTCTCTGGCGTCTCAATTTCTTCTTAACAATAATATGTCGTCGTATCGCCCAAATAATTTATATTAAGCTTTTTTTCCACAAACCACCATGCAGCTTTATTTTGGCTTCTCTCAATTCTGTCTCCCTTTCTATATGTTTATACACAAAAAAAGCTCCCCAACAACAACAACAACTCAATAATCTTCATGAATTGCCATTTTTTTCTACATATAAAAATAATATTTTATCTTGCTCCGCACAAAACTACGACTATGTGAGCATGCATATCTCCTTTTCGCAACTTCCGTCTCTTTTTGCCTAGCTTGCAAAAATATAAAGTGTGCATGCATGCATACACAATAAAAAGCGCCGTTCCTTCTTCTTATCATCACCTCACATTATTATAGCCTCTCTCTCCTCACCAGTTTTACATCCCATCATCATACAGATCATTATTATTATTACCATTCTTACTACAATTTTACAATGTTTTACTTTATATGCCGTCGTCAATCTTTTTTTTTTTGCATATGTACATTATTATTACCTACATTACATTTATATATAAAAAAAGTAAATGCAAACCGTATTAAAACAAAAGCTGTGACTATCTATCGTCGACAGGGACGACGACACAACAAAGCGCTGCTGCAAAAAGGCTTTGTTTCTCAGAACCAAAGCCACCACACCAGTAGCAGTCGCAGCAGTAGAAAAACAGTTTACATGCTTGTTTAATAATCTAAAAAACCTAATGCAATTTAAGTAAAGGCAGGGAAGAGAATAGAGAGAGAAGGAACAAAGATAAACTCTAGAAAACCCAACCAGCATCATCATCACTAGAGCCATGAGATATATAAAACTCTTCCTTCCACTTGCATATTTTATAGAACAAGAAATAAATTATGTATGTAAGTATTTATATTATTGTGTTATGCGTGCTGGTATGTGTGAGACGGGTGCATAATATGAAAAAAAACGGGTAAATAGAAGAACAACATGATATTGTTGTAAAAATGGTGATGATGATCAATAAAAGCTCTATTGCCACTTTTACCAGCATAAAAAATGTACATGTTACACATTTTCTCTGAGTCTTTTTTTTATTGTGCCGTCTGTCGTCATCATCGTTTGGTGATGATGATGATGATTCTCTCTCTCTCTCGCGCTGGTTGGTGTAATGTAATAATGCAACTTGCATCAAAACCCTTTGACTACTTAAACTGCTATATGTACTGCTGCTGCTATGCTGGTGCTTTACAACAGCCACTTCTGCTATTATAACAGTTTTTGGTGTAGGGTAATGTTATATGCTTGGGTTTGTAAGATTGTGTTAGGTTTGTGTAATGTATGCTTGCGAACATAGTGTTTTCTATTTATCTGTCTGCTGCGGAGTCAGCTAGTAGCAAGCTGCGGAAGATTTCGCTTGATAATCCGGCTAGCTACATAGCCAATGAGGTAAGACGCGTGTGTATGTATCTATGTGTGCTCTGTATTAGTGGTTTGGGAGAGAGAGATAAAAAAACCTTTTTCCTGCTACACGGCTAAAAAAATGCTATAAAATGTATGAGGATGATGCTACATTATGCTACTTAAGTGTATGAGATGTTGAGATGGCTCTCGGTATAGTGGACTACTTTATAGGGGATTTTCATGGTAATCGAAGAGATGGTGATATGACTATGACTTCCATATTACTGGGGATTATTGTCAAATCCAATTAAAGATTTTATTTCAAGCAATCAAATCAGTCACAATTTAAAGAACTTTCACGTAATATTTGTGGTCCAAATGTTAATATGTGTAAGAGAATAACAATTAACTAGTGGCATTTCTTTAAAACTGGATAAGTGTCTTATCTGAAAATCAAGGATAACAATGCCTCCGGATACCCATAATGTGTCACGTCACCCCAAACGTGTCGTATCACCCTAAATGTGTTAAATAACCCCATATATGAGGCAAACTGAGAAACGAAATACTCGTCGATATCAGTGCAAATACACACCTTTCGCCCATCATATTTTCCCTTTCACGGTCAACAGGTCAAGATATAACAGTTCAGGCTACCATTTTTCATCACCACTTTCCAAAACTGTTATATCCCTCCCCAAGCCAGCCACTACATCCAGCCTTCACCCCATCCCCACTCTGAAAGCACTACCAACCTAAAATGTTTGTGCTGGTGGCGTGATTTCGATGAGCTGATAATGTGTATCACTACAATACACTTTAACACTAACTCTCACACACATACATTCTCTATATCTACTCCATATTCCACACACACACAGCCCAGCACCCCAGCCATCCACACTCCACCAGCACACCAAAAACTTCTTCAAGCCTCTGTAAAAAAATAGCTGTACTCCTTCACCTTACCCTAAACTGTTATATTGTATCCCTCCTATCATCTCTGTCGGTATTTTATTATTTTCTCCCTATCTCTCTCCACTCTACCAAAACCCCCATAAACCTCTCCAAAAAACACTACCAACCATCACCTCACAACACCCCACATATCCCACCCATACTACACCTCCCTATCCTCTCCACACACTCCAACACCTCACCATCCCTATCCTCCCCACACATTCCCAAAATACACAAGCAGTACCCCTCTCCCTATCCTCCCCACACATTCTTCTTTTTCCAACCATACAGCCATTCTACTTGGATGAAGAGCCTCTGCACCTCTCTCCGTTGTTGTATGTTTGCTGCTGCCTGTGCTACTCTCCTCTCGTCTGAGCCTCTCTCTCCTTTTTTTTGGTTGTTGGCGAAAAAAAAAAGTTTCTACCTTCCTTCTCGTCTCCTTCCTCAGCCACCAGCAGCGCACCATCAACTGCTCCACCAAAAATTTTTACAGCTATTTTTGTTTAAAAAATTTAATAATTAAAGTTAATAATGTGCTAGTTTTTGGCGTAATTAATTTTTTTCCCCCGGGGGTTGCGCTTTTCTATTAAAGAACTGTAATTTAATTTTAGTTTGGTGAAAACTTTTTAAGGTGTGTGGTGGTGTGTGTGAGTGTGCGTGCGGGATATAATATATAGCCATTATTATATATTTTACACTCGGGTTATAAAGTGGTGGTGGTGAGCTGGAAAATTAATTTTTAGAGGTGGAAAAGAAGAAAATAATTAGGGAAACAAGGAGGATTAATTAATTATATTTTTTGGAGAGAAGTAAAGTGAGTATAGTTGTGTGAGAGCTAGAAAATAAAAACGAGTCAAAATGGGAGATGCGGATAAGTTAAATATCGACAACATTATTGCTCGTCTGTTGGAAGGTAAGGAAAAAAATGTTGAGGAAAATAACAGATGGTTATTTTTTAAAGTGGATGGAAGTTAAAATTGTGGAATGGAGTAGCGGTTTTTTTGGGGGTGGAGGATGGGATTTCCAGTGGGGAATAAAATGTTTTGGAAAGAGGGATTAAGGGAAATGTGAGATTGTTGATGGAGAGGGTGTAATAATGGATGTGAGATTGGAAATTTGTGATTGTTGGGATGATGGAGTTAATGTGCGGGTGGAGAAGGATGAGTTTTGGCAGATTTTAAATTTTTGGTTTAGTATATTGAGTGAGATTTAATTAAGGTTAGGGACGAGTTGTTCAAGGGGAGTGAAAAAAGTAGCCGTTGATTTTGAGGTGTATAGATACCTTTATTGGGTTTAGAAGGTGATAATAAAGTAGTGGGGTAGTAGGGGTGTATATTTTTAGTGCCAATTACCGTAATTAACGGTTAATTTTCGTTGGAATAGGATGAGTACCCCTGTTGTACTACGAATTGAGTAAGGACATGCATGTAGGGTAAATAATTTTTTAGAGAGAACTAGGAAGAAAAAATACTGGATTTTCTGAAGGATTTAAAAAAATCGATTAGCTTCATTTAATTGTAGTTACTGAAGTGTCATTTTTAATGTTAAAATATAGCTAAAACCAAAACTAACGTACCGGTAGAATTTTATGATTTTGACAGAAATTATGACAAATCAAGTATCATTTTGATAGGTAGTATTCAATATACGAACTGAACAATAGTAACTGTCATGTCCAATTCCCATATAAATCCAATAGAATAGTAAATTATTTAAAATTTTCTAAGGAAATTACGGGCCCATACTGTTTGAGATCTCACATGCCAAATAATGATTTTTCAAAAAGTACATGCGTTTGCATGTATGTATGTAACTTGGGACCCCCAAAGTGTATTTATTTTTAAAGCAGCGAAACTGGAGATGGGATTATATTTAAATTATTCATAACTTTGTGTTTACAGTGAGAGGGTCAAGGCCAGGGAAAAACGTCCAGTTGACGGAGACTGAGATCCGAAACTTATGTTTAAAATGCCGTGAGATCTTTTTGTCTCAGCCTATCCTCTTGGAATTGGAAGCTCCTCTTAAAATATGTGGTGAGTAATGTTTACCAACATCCACGTCAAAATAAAGAGAGTTGTCAGTTGTCATTGAACAATTCAGCGAACAAGTTACAAACAAATACTTTCTGTTGTCCTAATTGTCGGACATACTTATCTGGACGGCTGTTTCTTTGGAATAAAGAGTACTAACTGATTATGTGTTTCCATTTTGACAGGTAAACGGCGGTACAACATCAAATTATGGAAGACATTCACTGATTGCTTCAACTGTCTTCCAGTAGCCGCCATTGTTGACGAGAAAATCTTTTGCTGTCACGGTGGTCTTAGTCCGGACCTGCAGTCCATGGAACAAATCAGAAGAATCATGCGTCCAACAGATGTTCCCGATCAGGGACTCCTCTGCGATTTGCTGTGGTAAGTGGGTCTACCGTCGCTGTCCAAGAAAAAATGTCAACAAAGCCACGAGAGTCTGTTTACTTAATGATTTGTTATTGCTTGTGATAGGTCCGACCCTGACAAGGATACCATGGGATGGGGAGAAAATGACCGAGGTGTAAGCTTCACATTTGGAGCTGAAGTCGTCGCCAAATTTCTTCACAAGCACGACTTCGACTTGATATGTCGCGCTCATCAAGTAAGCTTGTCCTTGATCATGTACAGTAAAAATACCCTGTTCATCCTCAATTGATTCCAAGACCTTGTCTAACATTTCTTTCTAAAAACTGTCTTCAGGTTGTAGAGGACGGCTATGAATTCTTTGCCAAGAGACAACTTGTTACTTTGTTCTCTGCTCCCAACTACTGTGGGGAATTCGACAACGCCGGAGCGATGATGAGTGTCGATGAAACGTTAATGTGCTCGTTCCAAATTCTGAAGGTAGGCACCTAACAACATAACTTGCGCTTTACATTAGAACAACCTGATTTCTATCCATTTTGCTCAAGCTTTTTCTCTCTCAGAGTGGTTAACTAAATGAGTCTTTGAGTCTCATCTTGGTCCATTATATCTTGATAACACATTAACCATGTCTTTTTTGTCCTTTTGTTTCTTTTTCTCAACTCTGTAGCCGGCGGACAAGAAGAAGAATTTTGCATATGGAAGTCTAAACTCGAGTCGGCCTGTAACACCCCCACGAGGAGCCAATACAAAAAATAAGAAGAAATAAGTGATAGAAATAGGCTAGAATCTCTTTGATTATTTCAGTGTAGAAGCAAAAATTAAAAATAGGGAGGGGGAGGAGGAGGGAGGAAATAATGAGGAAAGTTATCCATCTGACGACAATATTGTTATGATGTATATAGTACATTCATCATTTTTGAGGAGGGGAGTTGGTGGTGGTGACGATGATGGTAAACAGGTAAAAAAAATTTGATTTGAATATGTTTTTGACAAGTCAGGTGGTCGTCTTTATTAAGTAATCGGCATGAGTGAGGTGTCACACGAGTAAACACAGTAAATAAATAATAAAAATTCTTAATTACTTACTACTAAAAATTTAAAAAATGGTAATGATGAGAATGATGATAATAATAAATTAAATAATAAGTTTTTTCGGATACCTGCTACTACTTTTAATTATTCAGGTGAACGGATGATGTGAGAGAAAACATAGATTGTCTAGCTACCAGGTCGCAACATAAACTTTAAGAAAATAACTAGATACCGCGATTATTTCACACAGAAAATAAAAATAATAGGTTTATGTTGCAAGCTTATGTTAGTTTTATTATCATTATTATTATAATTATTATTATTATTGTTACTATGTATCTAAATATAATATTGAATAATCGTAAGAAATTTTGATTGTCAGTTATGAGTTTGAATGATGGATTTGATATGATAAACACTTAAAAAAGTACTGTCAGTGAATACTGAAAAAATTAACTTTCGTGTTTTTTTTCATCCATTTATTTCAACATATTACAATAATTAACAAAAGGTTAGGTCCGAACACAGAGCATAAATTACACTTTGTCTCAACATGTAACTTAACTTAAATGAGATAGCACCAGGAAGTTTGCTCGCACGCTTGTTTTATACATGTTTACAGACAAACGAGTGGAAATTGACAATAATTGTAACATAATGTACATTATTAATCGGTGTTTGAGTAAAGCTATTATGCGCAACTATGAACAGGAACATTAACAAAGTTACAAAGTTATCGATACAAAGATTAAAACAAAGTAAAAACAGGGAATAAATAATATAGGTAATTTATAGAGCTAGGTTAAAAATTCAATAATAAAAATGAGATTGCATAATGAGGCAGCTTGTCTGAAAGACGATGAGATCAATATTAAATTAGTACCCTTTTTTAGAAAGGAAACCCATTGGCTATGCATCTTCATCACTGTCAGGACAAAGAATGATATCGTGACCGGGAATGGAGGCCAAATACTCAGCTTCTGACCTTCGAGGACGAGCAAGAATTCGATTTATGACCTGGGCGGCAGCTGAACACGTTCGTTTGGCAGCTACTGCTTCAACAGCGCCCTCAAGCCACATACTAGGTTCTCCAGGAGGGTCATCATTTGGTTGGTCAATTTCCGGGGCCAAACTTTGATCATCCGGCTGGAGTACTTCAACTTCGGCCCCATCATCATTATTGTCATTGTCAGCGGGAACACGGGATCGAGAAAGCTCAGCGACTGGTGGAGCCGCTTCAGTTCTTCTTAACCGCTTTGCTGGTGGTGGTTCGGGATTGTTGACGGCTGAAGTCGTGGCAGTTCTACTAGCAGTTTGTCGATTACGATTGACTTCTTGTGCGACAGCACTTCCAGTGGTTCCATTTTGGATGGATGTTCCAGAGCTTTGACTTGTAACGTTGCTGATTCGACCATTGGTGGAACCTGCGCTGCTGGTTGGTGTAGGAATCAAACTGTCAAATGGATCACCAAGCCGAGTTGCCATGCAGAGTCGAGCTTCGAAAGTATCATTTCTAACGGTGATGATGACGGGACTGAAAATGAAAGAAAATAATATGTCAGTTTTCAAAGGTCAGGAAGTAGAATTATTTATTTAGTAACAGCTGCAAAGAACCAATAGACTTACTCAGCCGCCGTTTGGAAATGGATATGAACTGGAAGCTTGAGTTGTTCCGCAAACGTTGTGTATAGTTTGAACTCCCGAAAGCCAAATGCAAACTCAATATTGTCATCCTCGACTTCAAAGTCAATGAAATCATGAGCCGTAAGGTTGAACTCGGTAACGACGGACCCATCTATAATAAATAAATGATAATTAGCATAAATGTAGGAATACCATTTTTTATTCTTCTTTTACAACATATTAACAATTACGGCTTTAATTTCATACCTTTTCGGGTAACATCGGTAACGGTGTTTCGTAGCATGACTCTTTGACCCTGAACCTTTAAAGTAAGCTCTGAGAGACCCTTCATGTGACTAAAGTTAGAAAGACAATTAGCCAACACCTTAGCATCCACTTTCAAGCAGTTTCGGTACGCATGAGGATCACAGTCAAATTGGATTTCTTCATTGTGAACGGAAGCACCCAAACGGTAAGTGGTAGACGCCTTTGATTTTCCTTCAGAAGTGATGGTAATGTGATCCTCGTTGGGATTGTACTGAATCTCCGAAGTGACATGGTTCTTGGCCATACGTTGAGTGCGGTACGGCTTTAGAATAATCTTGGCTGGAATGGCAACTTTCTCAGGCTGCTCACTGGTCATAGAATAGCTGCAAAAAGATTAACGTGCGCAAAAATTATGGAATAATTTATATTAACCATCATAAAACCTTCATAAGTTTTCCTTTTTATAATTAACTAACTTACTGCGTAAAGAACGGCCGGAAAAGCATAAACGATGAGAACGTAGACAGTGACGAGTTGGTGGTTGAGATTGTCATTATAGTTTCAGCAAAGTCAAAAAAGATCTCATCGTCACCCACCTGAACAAGGGTGTGTATGACACGGCACCAACCTGCAAATAAACAAGATGTTTAACGTACATTACTCATTAATCATCCAGCTTCCCTTTAAATTCCCTATCTTCAGTCATAAACTTACTTCCAAGAGCCTGGCCTCCAATGATACACTTCATTGTCGCGACCACCTTCGTCCTCTCTGGTCTCCAATAAACCAAAACTACTAGTAAGCGTAAGACCCTTCTCGTCTTCCAACAAGCCTAAGCAGTCCAGCCTAGTCAAACAATCAACATTTAAAAATGAACAAAAATATCCTTTAACATCAACACCTAAAACATAACAAACATAACCATCAATTAACTCCGACTAAGTAAAAACCCACACCCCATTCAAGAAAGACCATTAAATACCTCTTTAGCCTAGTATCATCAACAACAACTTGCATAGCATGCCATTACATCTACAACAATTTAAACCAGCAATTAACTTTAACTCACCCGAAAAGTGTTCAATCGGTCCTCTAGATTATCTTCCTGCTTGACAGCTCGATATGACAAAATAACAACAACTGACAATGAAACTCAACCACTCCAAAACTAATTGTTGACAACAACAACGTCCAAGCCAAAGGACAACAGCAATTAATCCGCTTAATTACAATTAATTGCTCCACCGCTTATCCCACCCTCAACAGTTAAAAGCACTGCTGACTTTTGTGACTCAACACGTTTGACTGGTTGGAAACCGGCAGACAGAAAAGAGACACTTGTCAAACGAGTGAAAAAATACAAAGGCAATAAGCTCAGCTTAGAGAGCCCAGCAGTGAATCTGCTTCGCGCCGCTCATCGCTCCTGAGATTTCTCTATGGCTTTCCATAAGTTCATGTTGTCCAAGAATTTGAGGCAGTTTGATTCTCGTTTTAATCGCTCAATTAGTTAATGGCTGAATGAGATGTTGTATGAGTTAATGTCCAATTGGTAATTAGTTTTAGTAGTAGTTAAATTAATTGGAATAGTATGATGATGTTGAGGGATTACTAGAGATGAAAAAGGATTGCATTTTTGATGGGTTAAATAAGGAAGTTTAGTTATGCTTAAAATGTTAATTGCTCATGTTAGTTGTAAAAAATAATTAACCGATTTTTTGGAAGGAATCAATATGTGCTGAAGGCTTGTTAATGAATAAAGAAGTGAGAGGATAATCAAGGATGAAAAATGTTTATGGGTTTTTTGGGAGTGAGAATGAGAATGATAAAGTTTTATGGATATATTTCTGTGAATTTATGATAGAAACTAATTATACATAAGAAGGGTACGGTATGAACAAGTAATTGTAGTACAAAATGACAAAAATGAAAAGGACAAAGAACACGAGTTTTAACAAGTCATATGAACCATTTATTCGATCTTAGAGAAAAACTTAAAACTTCATTCTATGCGGATACTGTCCTGATCTCAATGAGAAGGGAGATGCCAAGTATTTAAGCAGTAACTTCTTTTCCGCATTGCCCTTAACCACACTCAGAATCTGCTTATCAACTTCACCCTGAAATAAAAGAGAACAAACAAAGTGGTTAGATAAATGAATAAGGTAATTCAACAAGATTTAAATGTCATGTTACAGTAATTATTATAAAACCGTACCTGATCCTTCTTCCTGGTATCGCTGAGTGTGTAACCACCCTTGACGGAAGCGAAGATTTCACCTTCCTGTTGTTGACGTTGTTTCCTAAGGGCCTTCTTGTCGCGACGGAAATAGGCATCATTTAAGGAAGCAGGGACATTCACCTTAGAGATGTCAAGACGAGTAGATGTGGCAATGACATACTGCTGGTTCACACGACGCAGTGGGACACCATTAAGCTTGAATGGTCCTGGAAGAAAAGGAAGAGTAAAAATTTATATTCATTTGTATATACATACTCACTTTAATCTCGTTACTGAATGATTTTTCAATAAGCAGTACCAGTAACAAGAAGAAGGCCGGAAGACTCCAACTGTCTCAATAAGATGACACGTTTTCCAGCATGACGTCCAGCCACAAGGATAAGAATGGTTCCAGGTTTCAAGGTACCACGAAGCTTGGTGCGACGAATAACACCAGGGCGGTTGACAGTTTGTCGAACCTTTCCGGTGGCTGTTGGATGATAGCGCTTGGACTTCCTTACTTGCACTAAACGCTTCTGTCCGTTCTTGTCACCACCCAATGGCTTCTCAACGTACACAGGCTTCTTTGCGACAGCCTACCAAACCAAAAAAAAACAATGCAGTGAAAATTAGTATTTTAATCATAACTTACTTTATCACAGTGAAAATAATTAAAAACACAAACCAAAATCCCAACTTGAATACACATTTATAATCAAAATATGTACCTTCTGTGCAGTCTTCAAAGTCCTCTTAATATTCATACCACGCTTGTGATACATTGCGGAACGTCCGAAGCGGTGAACTCCGGGAACCAACAATGGGTTCTTATGACCCGCACGAGGTTTCTTAGCTGGCATCTTCAAAGAATTAATTACCTGCAAAAAAATCAAAACAACATTTAAACCACCCCTTCCAATCATTTTCACAACTTTACATACATCACTACTATCACAACAAAACTATTCAAACATCTGTCAAAACTGTCATAAATCGACTTCTCCCATCCATTCCAACCCTAACATCCTCCAAATTCCATTCCCTTAAAAATATTACCACGTCCACATTTCCATAAATGCATAATCAACTCTCAACTTCCCGACTAACAAAACCTACTCACTACCCTTAACTATTATCCATCTAAAAATCTAAAAAAAACCCTTCCAAAATCTCACCCCAAATACAATTTCCCCCCACAAAACCTTCTAAAATCTCCCACTTTAATCTTCCAAATCCCCCAATCCCCCTCCAGAAACAAACCCCCTCTCCACAAAAACCCCTTCCAAAAAAATCATCCAAACACCACTAAACACTACCAAATCTCCCCCTCAAAAACCTCCATTTCATCCCCTCTACCTCGCCCAAACAAAAAAGCCCACACATAACCCCCACCAATTAACTAACCAACTAATTAAAACCAATTAAAAACCTTAACTTACAATTAATTTTCCAAAAAAATCACTCCGATTGAGACCGAGTTGTTCAATCCCTCTGCTGCTATCAACTGAAGGAAAATGCACAGAGCCGGGCTTGTGGACAGCAGCTCTAGGAGCACACGGCGTGCTTAGTTTTTCGTTTTTCCGCTGCTTCGTCCTCAATCCACCCCACAAGCTAGAAACATGTGCAGTCTTTCTGCACAAAAAAAGGTTTCTTCTTCCCGTCGCCTTACTCTACCAACCAGTTTGAATCCATCCCACGGTCAACCATGTGGTTATACAAGTTGTCTGTTGGATGGCGGCACGGATGACCAACGGTTTGGAATGCCAGGAACTGGAAGATTGAATCCTTTTGGGGGCGTTTTGATGTCCCTGTGGCGGTATCCTGAGAATTTGAATGAGTTAAATGGGTTTGTTTGAAGGCAACTTGTCAAAGGAAACAGGTGACTGAAAAAGTGTTGATGTTTTTGGATGAGTCCTGTGATTGATAAGGTTTGGAAGATTTGAATGAATGAGTAGTTAAAGTTAATGATGATTAGTGAGTGGTAGTTATGAGGAGGACTGGTTTGGCTATTCTGTTGTAAACATTGTGGGAGTAGTTAGGGAAAGGTGTGAAAATATATAAGTGTTGAAGGGGAGTTAACGCCTTGTTTGTGATTGCCTTGTTGAGTTAATTGTTGGAGGAGTTAGATGAGTTGACTACAATGGCCTCTTTTGGCATCGCTGAGGATGAAGGGAGGAGACCTATGAACTCTATTGTGGACCTGGAAATTATTCAAAAGTTGGCACAAAAGGATC
Organism: Coecobrya sp. COE2; assembly: GCA_027743765.1. NCBI lineage: Eukaryota > Metazoa > Arthropoda > Collembola > Entomobryomorpha > Entomobryidae > Coecobrya > Coecobrya sp. COE2. The sequence goes on along the minus strand of JAHZMV010004474.1, from coordinate 7,583 downwards.
TGATTGCGTTGTTCCAGAAATGTCAGGGTGATAAGGTAAATATTTTTAAAATTATTATTAAGAGGTTACAGTTTCGTATTGGAAGGGGATTGATTTTTGATTTGGTTTTGATCTCTGTGATTATTCAAGGCCATAGTTTGGGACAGGACGCTGGCAAATCCGATGAATTTGATTGCAACGCCAAAGGTTATCAAGGAGCATGGGATTGTTCGTATGATTCAGTTGGACGCAGGGATGACCCTCTCACCAGACATTCCAGAAATTGTGTTGTTTATTTGTCGACCACTTGTTCAGCTTATGCCCCTCGTGGCAACCTGTATTCGAAACGATGAAAGGAACCGGAGGAGACGCAAATTTCATTTAATATTTCTGCCAAGGACGTCTAAACTTTGTGAAGAATTTTTAAAGGTAAATGAAAAGGTTAAAAAAATGCAATCAATTTTGAGTGAAAATTACAATATTAATGTAACATTCTATTTGTTGTAGGAGGAAGGACTGTTGCCATCTTTAGCTTCAATAGACGATCTCCCAATATTTTTATTCCCTCTGGACAAGGATGTCCTCACGCTCGAGCTTGAGCTGGCGTATAAAGAGTATCACGTGGAAATGGACCCTACAGGAATGCACCACATTGCCAAAGCTCTTGTTTCCCTCCAGAAGCGTTATGGAGCACCTAGTAAGGTGTTTGGAAAGGGACAAGCAGCAAGCTACGTGTTCAATTTAATGCAGAATATTAAGCAAGAATCTGGCAACTTTAAACCGCAGGTAAGCGAATTACTTACATTAACAGTTTTTACTTATTACACCTAATCATGTTTTCATTGTGCTTATTTTTTTGCAGATTTCTGGTGTAGGAATGGATTACATGATACTTCTCGACAGACAAGTGGACCCATTGTCTCCTCTTGTAACTCAATTAACTTACGAAGGGCTTATAGATGAGTTTTTTGGAATTAATAATAGTAAGTTTTTGCCATTGAGAATATTTACATTTAGATACTGTTTTGCTGGTTTGACCTATGCAGAGGAAGTGATACACATAAATTATATAATTTATATTTAATTTGCTCCGTACAGATCAAGTGAAGCTACCCGAGGATAAATTTGGTGAAACTAAAATTTTCATGTTGAACTCTGGAGAGGAGCTATACACGGAATTAAGAGACAAAAACTTTAGTGCCATTGGTGGAATCCTTCGAGCGAAAACTTCAGAAATTCAGGAAATCATGAAGCAGAAGGAGAAAGGGAATATGTCCGTTGGGGAAATGAAACGACTTGTTCAGAACCTTCCTGCCATTCAGGCACTGAAACAGTCACTTTCTACTCGTAAGTTTTTTAACATTTAAGTATTTACATTAAATATATACATTTCATTTCTTTGAGCATAGGTATTCCTTTTTATATTTTAACTTGTCTAGACACGTCCATTGCTGAACTTATCAAAGCCAAAACAGAAACTGATGAATTTTTAAGTAGCCTTGAATGTGAGCAGGAGCTTCTAAGTGGTATGGGAACGGATAAAATTAATTCTCACATTGAAAATCTTTGTGGGAAGAAGGCGCCACTAACCACTGTCCTTCGGCTGCTACTTATCCAAAGTAAGTTAATCTACATACATGCACTTATCACTATCCCTTAATAAAATGCTCATTTACTAATTACAATGATTATTCCAATTTGGTAGGCATTACCAGTGGGGGTTTGAAGACGAACATACTGCAACATTACCAAAGACTGATAGTACAAAACTATGGATTTGAGCATATTTTAACACTTCAGCGTCTCTATGCCATGGGAATACTGCGTCTTCAGGTAATTTTATTATGCTATATTAAGAACAATTAAAAGTTTCACTGTGTATTTACTTAATTGTTTTACTATTTCGTTTGATTAGGGTGGAAGCCGCTACACTACCCTTCGCCGTGCACTCAATCTTACCGTCTGTGATGTTTCTGAAATCAATCCCACCGATTTTGCCTATGTCCACAGCATGTAAGCTATTATATTTATCCTTTCACCTTACCTACTTAACAACTATACCGTTATTTTATAAACACATTTTGTCTTATAGATACGCTCCCCTGAGCATCCGTCTTATCCAACATAGATTGAAGCCTTCTCTCTGGGCCAATCTAAAGGACTCCCTGCTCTCCCTTCTTCCTGGCCCAACGGTGGATGAAGACACGGAAATTCCTGTTGGGCTAATCAGTGGAAAACGAGTTCCTAAATTTACAGTAGTTGTATTTATTGGAGGGTGCACGTTCGCAGAGATATCAGCACTTCGTTTCTTGGCGCAGCAGGATGACGAAAGTAAGCTATAGTAACCATGAAAACTTACAGAAAAATGCAATTATGTGAGACGTTTTATTATTCTTGCTAACTGAATGAATCTGTATGACTTGCAGGAGAATTTCTTGTAGTCACCTCTAAAATTATCAATGGAAATACATTCTTGAAAACGCTAAAAGACGACATACATCCTGAACAACAAGGACGATGACGATGGACTTCGTCGTATGTTCCAGTTATCAGTCAGGACAGAAATTCAATCTTACATGTTTGATAGTGTTACGACATTCTTGCTATTTATTATTATTATTATTACTACTTATATTATTCCTTTACGTACCAATTCTGGTCTGCTGTTAATTGCACTTTTAATATACCGAAATAATATATGCGATGATAAGCCAAATAAAGTCATATAAATACCATACTTTTATACTGCTGACTTGCATAATAGTTCATTATTCTGAAAACATGTTTTTATTGCAATGATCTTTTTTTTGTATTTTTTATGCTTAATTGTTTCATTACATTGATCCGCCCAGTCACATGGTCTAAATACATGATTATTCTGTACAAAAAATAATAATAGTTGAGAATACTTAAAACCTGAATTAATTAATTTACAGGAACATACTAGCTAACATTGTACATTCAGAGTTGCATGATAAAATTTTTGTTTTGTAGCACGGAACAAATTTTTAGGTATTCCTATCACAAATTTCACGTACATTATTGAATTAAAGTATATGCACGTTACAAAATATTTTGTTAATGTTACGCAGGTGAGAACCTGTTGCTTGACGAAGTATAATAATTTACCACTTAAACAGTAAAGTTACATGAGTTGAGTAGATGAGCATATTATATAAATACAAGTTGTGTTACAAGTTCTGGGAAACATGAAGAACTAATTTAGTTAATCGTTCAGTCTTTATAGTCTATGATAAAAAGTAAGTCTCTGTTATAAATTGATAAAAATCCACTAGAAGACCATGTCCACATCCATACTTTCCCCGTCTTCCTCACTAATTGTTGGTGAAAGAGACTCTGCTGGCGGTGGTGTCAATTGGATAATTGGCAATGGAAGTGGCGGGGGAATGGAGTGAATGACGGGTTCAAGGAACTGCCGGAGAACCCTGTCCTTTGGGGCTGCTGGTTCCTGTTGTGGGATTACTAGACTCTCCATTTTCACTGGTGGCTTCCATGGCACAAGGGCCATTGAGGTGTTCTTCCCTGACACTTGGTTCATTATTGATTTCGGCAAGATGAAGCCTTCGCTTAGCTTTCTTCGGGTCAGGGTCTCCTGGATTTCATTGGACAGAATGAGAGAAACATCTTTCATGACCATAGATTGGGCTTTACTATAAGGCGAAATTGGTTGAGATTCATGCATGGAATGAGGTCTGATAACAGAGTCATCTCGACATTCCTTCTCATCCGAAGTCAACCTTTGTGACATGCTTTCATGTGAAGTAGAAGAAGAAGAGGCAGAAGTAGAATGAGTAGTTTCACCTGGGCCTTTCATGTAAACTGCGTTAAAATCTATGGGCGGAAGCTCGTCCATTTCCACTTCATCTGCAGGACACTGATTCTCATTGCTGGGTGGAGGGTGGGATGGATCATAATAGAAACCGTTGCGGAGAATTTCAGGGGCGACTTCCTCGTCTACAGCAAACTGTTTTGCTGGAGACGGTCTAAAATTCAAATAAATATTTTATTTTTTTATCAATCCTCTCAAAGAAATACGACCAGGATCAAAGTACCTTATGAATACTCGTAATAATTACCTGCAGTCAGGATCATAATTATCTCCCAGATTCGCAATGTGCGCCTTTCGCTTGGTCCCTGCGTATGGAACCCAACTTGAGGGAGGGCGCTGCTTGAAATTTGTAACTGACGAGGACGACGCTAACGTTCCCTGGGCGCTATCCATTACTCAAGATATGGAAAACGATGCGAAACGCCTAAAAATGCTTACGATACTCCTTCCGTCTTATAACTGTAAACGAACACACAATGAAAAACAATACATCATTAAGCTATAATCTTTACACTAAAACTAATTTAACCTAAGCCCGACAATAATAATTCAACCAAAAAGCAGTCAGACATTCTATTTACCGTTTATTCAACACAATTATACCATCACTAACCGCCTTTTTACAACAACCAAGTTTAGTAACAAAAATTAAGAATGCGTACCAATAACCAATTCCGCCCCATATACCAATTATACGCAAATAAATCAAAATTATCTATCTTCAATATAAAATAAACTACTCTCAAACGCGTTTCTACTTCCCCACTCAGCAATGACAAATCCTTGCCCTGCTAATTAACTCATTTAAAATAAAACAAAACCCAGCCCCTACAACAATAACAGTCAATTATACAAACAAGCAGTTAAAATCTTTAAAATCCATCTAAATCAATACAAAAAATGCAATATCCAACCGTTAGTGTCTATATAACTAGTACAAACTCCACAAGCCAAAAAGATAAATCAGCGCCCAAAAAATATGCCCCAAAATGAATCCCTTGTAGTCAAGTCTCCTTATTACCTTACCTTATCAATGACAATTGGCGAGGTTGGTGAAACACTATTATGTAAATTAGAGTTAGTGCCACCACTTGCTAATTTGCATTTCCCGTTCATCACCACTCCAGTCCTTCAAATTGACAGCTTTACAAAATCTCGTTGCAAGTTGGAAAGCCAAACGGCAACTAAAAGTTTACAATGAAGTGTGTAGAATAAAATGCAAAACAATAACAAAAGCACAGACTGCACACCAAAATTTATAGCATTCCATTCAACACATTTTTCTGTAGACTTCCACGAGAAGTGACCACACGACTCATTTCTGTTGCGAGGTGAGTCGTAGTTTCTGGTTGATTCAGAGTTGTTTCTAGAGAGACGAGAGGCGATCTTTGTTCTCGAAGCATCTCGCTCCTGGCTTCTTGGCTTTCTTTCTTTTTTCGCTGGACACCTATAAAAATTGCATGAGATGAGCTTACTTCTTTAATTGCTAGATAATTTATGTAATGTTCGAAATTTAATAAAGTTATGCTGCTGTAATGACTAATTTATTATGAAGGATGGTTTGTTTCTTGAGAATTGGATGTACATAAATTGTAAATGCTTTCGTCACATGAAAATCATAAGACTATAATTTTTTAGGTTTAAATAATAACCATGTTTGCAAACAGTGCCGTTAGATTTATTTGTAGATGATTAGTAGATTGAAATAATTAAATAGAAAAATATCATTATAACAATTCACATTTAATGACATTATTTAATTAAAATGTATATATACCTATACATCTTATACACAAAATTGATATTGATGGTGGTTGTATACTTTAGTTATTTCTTGTGCTCTCTAATAATTTATAACATATTTATAACAAGTTATATAATAAACAATTAGAGATAAATAAACATACAATTATTTATTATCAATTATAACATGATCACATTATATTCATTAATTGTTGCGTAGAAAGCGTCAGAACTTATTTTGTCTGTATTAATATTAATAATACTTGTAATTAATACACACTTTCTAGTACATTATACATATATCCCATTTCTTATGATTGATATTGATTAATTCGGCAAGTCTTTAACTACCTTGTCAGTTCTTTGCTAAATTCGCCAAGATCAATGTCAACGGGTTTACCGTTACTACGGTACTCTTTACATCAATACTTTAATAATAATATGTAGCTGCGAAAATAAAGCATTCAACGTTATAGCAGCCCATATTTTCCCTATTTAATTACCAAAATAAACGGTGGCTTCTCAATTATACCTTGTAATATATATCATAATGATAAGTATGAGGCTTCTGAAAAAGCGGCTGTGTGTATCTATAACTTACACAAACCACTAGTAAATATCATGAAATTATGGAAAATGAATCATGAAGCAAAAGGTATAAAGGGATCAATGCCCATGTTTCTACTTCAGGAAACAAATTGCGAGCTAATGTGCGACATTTGTGCTGAGGTTCCATCCTAACCTTTGTCAAAACAAATTTGCTAGTTGAGAAAAGCATGCGTAGAAAACACCATCATTTGCTACATATGTACTACTTATATCGCAAAACATATTCATTTATTTTATAATACAAAATCTATTAGTTTTTAACTGTGCTTAGCATTTCATTACACATTAGCTATGTGCCACGCCCGAGTTAAAAAATTCGAATGCTACGTCCGACTTAAAACTGTACAATGTTACTATTTTGATTCGTGCTACATTGCACTTCACATATATTAATTGTTTTTTAAATGCTAAAACCATTTCAATTAATGCACTGCTTAATTTAACGGGTAGTATTCCCGTAACTGCCTAGCGCCTCCCGTTTATACTAATAAAAAATTTATAGTCTTTAGTTAAATACTTTAATAATTCTGCCAAAATAACACATTCAACATTATAGCAGCCCACATTTTCCCTATTTATTCATTAAATTAATAGACGGTGGCTTCTGTCATAACTTCACATACATCATAATGATCAGTATAAGGCTGCTGAAAAAGTGACTGTGTGTAGCTATAACTAACATGGCCCACTATTAAAGATTCAGAAATTACGGAAAATGAATCATGAAACTAAATGTTTAAAAGGGATCAATGCCCACGTTTATATGTTGGTAGGACTTAAGCAACATGAGCCTGGTTCATTGAGCCCCATGAACTTTAAAGCACATGCAAAATTACAACTAGGAAACAAATGGATAGCTCCAGTGTGACATTTGCATATTCGATCCTAACCTTTATCAAACCAAATTTGCTAGTTGCAAAAAGTATGAGTAAAAATACTATCATTTCCTACATACGTACTACTTATATCGCTAAACCAATTAATTAATTTCATCGAGTTCTAATCCTACGCACGCCCAATTTAAAACTGTACAATGTTACTATTTTGATCCGTGCTACATTGCACTAAACATATTTTAATTGTTTTATAAAACCATTTCACTTAATGCACTGCTTTAACTGGTACTACTCCCGTAACTGCCTAGCGCCTCCCGTTTATATTAACCAACATTTTTTAGTGCTGGTATATAACTATTTGGAGGATTTCTTCAGATCACACATCACAAAACAGAGTGGAACATGTTTTCTCTGTTCAAATCATCACCGACATCCCACACTTTAAGTACAAGAACAAAAGACTATAGCTGTTTGAGCTTGGTTACATGAATTATCTAGACCCTCGATTTTTTCTGCATTAATCGGACTTTAAAATTACTTTCTAGAATTATTTATACCATTTAGTT
>JAHZMV010004473.1:0-13575 GCA_027743765.1 Coecobrya sp. COE2 | reverse complement strand
CGAATTGTTTTTTCAACAAGCTCTCATGTGGTCTACAGACATATGGGAAAGCAACTTTCAGAATCCTGTGGTCTGTCGCTTTCTAAATTTCTTCCTTTCGGAAGTCCACTCAAATGGACCAGATTTTGAACCTGTGAAGGGTGCACTCCGAGAAAGCAAATACTACAACTCAGAAACATTAATTGGACTGCTTGATAGCACCCTCATGATTAATGCAGTTTACCTGTATTTGTATCTTCTGCAAGTATACCTGGATCTAGACGAATCCAGCCATGAAACTACCGGCTTTCTCAGATTTAAAGAAAATTTACAAGACCGTGAAAATTGGGAAGAGAGAGAAGCAAAAAAACGAAAGCTTGTGAATGATTTGAAAGGAGACAAACACTTTCTGAAATTGGTTCGCATAGCAGTTCAAAATTCCTGTCTAAATTTGGTGAAATACTCATGCAAGTTTTTGGAAAATGTCACTGGCGATAGGGTTCATGAAATTCCATACAATAAATGCGACAATCCAATCCGCGCTGTTTTAGAAAGAGGACATTACCAAGTTTTTGAATATCTTCTTAGTCTTGACAGGGAGCAATTTTATAGGAAGCCACTTTTGCAGTGGTGCCTGGAATATAGTGCTACTTCAGTAGTGGTGGAGGATAGGGTGCAGATTGTCAAGATGATTTTGCAGGAGAGGCCTGATCTCTTAAACAAACCTCATCCGGAACACTTAAATGAGGTCCCTCTACTTGTAGAGAATGTTCACTTTTCGTTGATAAAGTGTTTGATTGAAGAAGGTGCTGATCTTACTCAAACGAATCATTTGAAAGAAAATATTGCTCATAGAACAGCAGAATATTTTTCCGCAGATGACTATCATAAGTTTGTTAAATTCATTATTGGTCACAACGGTGAAATTGTTTTCAAACAGCGGAATTTACAAGGACTTACACCAGTGCACATGGCTTTGATTTGGATTGATTTGAAAACTGAGACACTTGAGCTTTTGGCCGATAGCAGCAACGTTCGCTTTAATCACGTACAGAAAGCGTGGGGTAGTGAATTTTCAGTTGCCATTGGTCAGGGAAGGAGCGAAAGAAGAGTGATTAAAGATATCATCCGATTTGGCGGCAATTTGCAGAAATTAGATAGGGAAGCTAGAGTGAAATTAGAAATGAATTATAACATGTAGGTAGAATAATAGTCAATAATTTAGATTTTGATCGTTAATTTAAGTTGGGATTGCATTCCTTAAAGCTAGAGCAAGGTAACCATGAGCTGAGCTGATATAATGGATGGTATGCGTGGTTGGATTAGACTTGAATTGTATTTGTGTTTCTATAAACTTATTTGTTTTAATATTTAAAATATGGCATATTAAAGAAAATAACTCTAATTGATTGATAACCTTTCCTGCTTAATACTGGCGGATTCAGAAAATGAAGAACTGCGTTGGCTGAATTGAAAAATGCTGAACCCAACGTTTTGGAGACAACGAAGGAATACGTTTTGGAGACAATCCATAGAGACAATGGACTTTTTCAAGGGGATATAGAAGTAAGGTTCGGCTGATAATTTGAATTTTTGACGATCATTGAGTATTTACTGGGGCATTGTGAGATTGCCCTAAAAAGCCGTCCATGTATTTTAAATGGAGAAATCCATGGGCCAGTGACGTCACTGGCCCAAAGTACGCCCACGCAAATTCAGGCGGCCTCGATCGGCCACGGCTTGGGATTTTTTGTTAATTATCCATCTTATCAATTAATGATAAATTAAGTACATTGATTTGTTTAATTAAGTACTACTAATAACGTTAAAATATTTGCTGGGATTGGTTTTGTTTTAAGGCGAAGTGGTGTGTTGAACCACCAAAGTCTATTAATCGGGAAGTGTCCCCAGCAATTTCAAGATATTAATTAGCACCAGTGCTGTTTTTAAAAACCAGATGGTAACATCTGTTCTATAGATAAATGTGAATCTTTTGGTACCTTATTTGACAGATTTCGATTTAATTTTCTAGGATTTAAGGATTTCTAGGATGTTTTTTACCCATTTTTATCACAAATTGTTCATATTCATAACAGTCATGTTAACACATAGGGTGTTAACAGCCCTGTTAACACATAAGATGGTTTGTGTGTTAACAGGCCTAAAACCTGGTAAATATAATCCTACCAATCTGATGTTCCCGTAAAAAATAATAAATTAAAACAAAACAAGCCATTGTAAACGGTTCAAATATGTAGCCGGAGGATTGGGGACAAAATTAGCACGTTTACTGGATTTGACCTCTATTTGACCTTAAGGTCTTGATGGGTCAATTGAGTTAATGGAGGCCAAATATCTCTAAATATCAAAATTAGGATAAAAAGGAGCACTTTTAAAACATTTGACCTGTTTGAACTTGAGGTCAAGAGGTCAAAATTATTATGCTTATATTCGCGCCAGACATTTTGTCTATCGATTAGTGAAAACCTTTTTTGAATTTCTCTAACGGTGTTCGAGTTATCGGGGCGACGGCCGGCCGGCCAGACATCCCCAACCAATATCATAAGGTGTTCGGAGTAAACTCCGGCTACCTAATAATCACAAAAATCTTGTCTCAAATTATTTTAAACTTCTCACTAAAAGTTGTAGTTCAAAACGCATTCCAGTACAATTAACCATTTGAAAGGCAATTAATTTATTTTTGGTGAAAGGCCTCCATTAACTCAGTTGACCCATCATGACCTCTAGGTCAAATAGAGGTCAAATCCAGCAATCATGCTAATTGTAGCCGCCAAATCTCCGGCTACCTATTTGAACCGTTTATAATGGCTCCTTTTTTAAACGTTAAAGCAGACAACCGACTGGAAACTGTAGTGCAATTTCTGGAGTGTGTTACGCATGCTCTGTTGTTGTTCACCTTATTTTCAAACCTTGGCTTGGCGCAAGGTACAATTTGTAGCTTTCTGCCCCATCAACTCAATGACAACACAGTGAAAGCAACTGAAACGACTGAAGTTAGAGGAAATGGTGAAGGATGGGTTGCAGTGGCGTAGTCAGCCGGGACCCCAGGGGGGATAACGTGATAAGCGTAATGGTAAACCTTGCCCCTCCCTCCCCATATACGCCCATGTTAAAACCCGTCTCCAGGGGGGGCAGCTGCCCCCTTGCCCCCCTTCCTACCCCACTGATGGGTTGTTGTAAAGTTGCTAATTGAGTTGGGCGTTATTAAAATTAAAGTAAACTAATACCTTTTATATGTTATAAATTATGACCAGTTTATTAACTCATCTTAGTCATCATGTACTAGTTTAAATTAAATAACTTTTCTTTTATTATGATTTCCATAAAATGCTGTGTAATTTAATTACTTGCTAAATTCTGTTTAACAAGAAATTGAAACATGCAATAAACTTCTTTTCATTAATAAAACACAATAATCTAATACCTGCTTAGAATTACATAATTGTCTGACCTGGGAGAATTCAAAGTTTCTTCTGTTTCTTGTAAGTCTTAGCTATTTTACCTAAAGAGCCCGTAACTGGAATCCGGATGGAAGTTTGAGAGCTTATATCCGCGATACGTTGCGAGCACGCCTGATGAGCGGGGCAAGAAAAGGCAACTCAAAATCATTAAAAACATTTAAACCTTTCACCAGGGAAGCAACTGTCACTTTTCTACTCCTCAGCGCACTTGACGCAAACTGGGTGCATTGAATGGACTTTTGAAGATGGGAACCTTCATACATCCTGTCCAAAAATATTCCTTAAGCCACCCACAACCGTAAAATATGCAAACAACTATCAACATCAAGCTAAGATGTAGTAGGCTATAAATGCAAATTTTACACCCACCAAATAGAAAGTAAAACCGTGAATAACAAATGGTGATGCTGGCGAAACAAATGTTGCGTAGGCCAGAAAATGCAAAGGTAATGTAAAATGCTTACTTGGATATGTTCCTGTTAAAAACCTCCCCAAATAGAGCAAAAGTCAACAAATTGTATGCATTGCATAAGAATTAATATCGCTCATCTAATAATTCGCATTAATATATTACACGTTTGTTTACTTTTCAGGCATAGAACCGGAGGAAAACGATAACCTGCTGTGCAAATTACCTTTTTCTGATGACCATCCCTCAGTTTAAATGAAGGCACTTCTGTTTTTTGCTACAAGAGGTGACTAAATTACCATACTACTGTTTGTGCGAGTGAAATATATAGAGTAAAGTAATTCTAATGTGTACCATTTTAGTCTACTCCAAACATAGTGTCATCCAAACAAGAAAATCTACAACAATTCCTGTCTAAGACCTCAGGGAAACCATGCACATAAAGCACAGAAGTTGCAAAAGCAAAATGACATTAAAAATTATATCTGATATTATATTTTAAATACAAGATGTCCGTTTTATCAATTATCTCATTTAGTAATCATAAAAACTGCCGGTTTCCTATAGGGTCAATGTCTTCAAACAATGGATCCTTCTCCAATGCTGACCCCCTAGAGTCTAGACGGCTCCTTTAAAACGCCGTTAACAAAAAAGAGTTCATGTGCATCATTAATCAAGCAGAATGGTTACACTTCCCATACTGCTGTGCCAGAATTTCAGACTCCATCGCCATATCCCAGCACATCCAAACCAGCACCTCTCCAAACGTTCATCTTCAAAGTACATTAGCAACAGTTGAAGGTGCTGGGGCAGCAGCACCGTTTGAACTTTGAACTTATTCCTTAGGAACGTAATGTAATTGTAACGATAATGTAATGGTATCATTTCCTATTGATAGCCTGTCTGCATCTGAACAAACCCAAAACTAGCCCACGCCGATACTCATTAACCAATCCGATATTCTTGAGAAAAACGTTATCCTGCAATCAGCCAACATGACGTGACAACAATGCATTACGAGAGCAGATGATGAGGTTGGCACTGGTCCAGAAAATAAAAAGCCGGTCATTTACGTAGTTCCTACATATGTCTGATGGTGTCCTGGAATTAGTGAATGCCGAAATAGAAACTACAAATGATGAAATACTTACCCATCCCGAGCAGGATTCAGAACAAGAACATTTATAAATTTATTTTACCATTAAGGATTAATAGAAAAATTTTCAATCAGGAGTCTCTGTTTTATTGTACAGCATTTTTCTTCTACTGCACTGCACTGCAGAACGAACAAACTGAAATGTAAAGACTGCAATAATGCATAAATATCGGAGAGGTCTGTTAAAAATAGGTTTCCCCCATGAAAATTGCACTTGGCTAATTGATAAACAAGGTTCAGATCCTAAAAATATCATCATCAATATCATTTTATTTTTACCCGGAATAATGAATACTAAGATCTCCATCTCAGTATAGAAAATTATGTCAGGGACATAGTTCACGTCAGCGCCTGATGATAGGGGCACCGGCATATATCCGGTGTCTTCCAGGGAAGTTGAACCATCTAGCATTATCATCAGTAGGCAGTCGGTAAATTAATTATATTTTTGTTTTCATGAATGTGAATTAATTACTTTATTAAAATTAATTTCATAGACCCACTCATAATTAAATGGTATAATATGAGAACATGACACGTACTACGTTGTGATAGCGGTTGAAACTGCACTTTGACATAAAAGCATGGTTGCTTTTGGTTATTAGTGATGGCGGTTACGAAGATATGAACTGGAATATATGAGTCTGATTTTGATTTGTAAGTTATATTCAGAAATTGGAAAGCATGGTTTCAAGTTTGTGAAGGATAACTACAACTTTGTATTCAGGCCGACCGATTCAAGTTTCGACGACGAAAATCAGTCAGACGAACAATGCCAGCCAGATGGTGAATGCCAGCCGGAAGGGGATGGTCTGGAACATGGTAACTCCTGCACTATAACGGAATATCGAGTATATTCTCGAATTGAAGATGTTTTGCAAAATGGAAGCTTGTTGTGAAACGAAAACCAAATACATCAGAAGATGTTAAATTACTGCAACGTTAGCTTCAGATACATGTAATAAAAAACCTACTCATTATTTTAACTAGTATATACGAATAAAATTTTAAATGATTATTATCCATTTGTAGGATGCGCCTTGGAAGAGTACATTACTTTGCAACCCCGTCGGCGACCAGTAGGTGAAAGGGATTAAGGAATCCGACAAAGAGAAGCCAAGACACCTACAAACATTTAAGAACATACAATCCAGCAGCCGCAAGAGTTTATTTTGATGCAAATGTCACGGCCCTACTTTGTTAACTTTAATTATGCCGTACTATTCTAGTTTAGGAATGCATGTCAATTATTTATTCACTTGCTGCTGTCGTGTGCCAGGCACTCTTTGACCTGTTTTAGTAGGTTGGCTGTTGCTGAGGTGTAAAGAGCGGAGATCTGAATGGATTTTTGTATGTATGTATTTTGTATTGCTTTTGTTCGAATAAATGCACTTTTACTTGAATATACTCGAATGACTATATCCTAGAGAAATGAATTTTTAGCTTCTGTAGTCAGTTTGTTTATAGGAAAGGTGGCCAATTTAAGTAGTAATTTATTTATCACATTTCAGATGATCCAAATATACACTTTTTCAGTAAAGATTGTAATTGCTATTCACTTATATCACATAGCAAATATCAAAAGATGGAGGCGTGTTTGTGTGGTGGACCTGGATGGCCTGGAGCCGGTTGGGTTTTGTTGGTACAAAGTGATCCAGAAATTGAACCGGTTGGTCTAGGAAGCTGAAATGTTGTACATGGCATAACCAAGGTATTGCGCATCTTTTAAAACAATAATTGAGATGATTGGACACTTTGTTTGAAAGTTGTGGGGTGGTATGGTTGGGGCTCTCTGGAGAAAAATAATTTTGGGGTCAATGTGAGACTGGATGGGTCAATGATGTTGGATGGCCTAGAAAGATGCAGACAGACATGGCGAGTTCAAATATGGTGGAATTATTAAAATTGGGCAACTTGTTGAAAAGATATGAGGGGAAATGTGTTGATGGTTTTTGGTTCCTGGAGAAGGTGAGCCTGGAGGGTGTGTGGTGGTATGCTCCGATGTAAAATTGGAAGGGCTTGAACAAGGAAGCTGAAATTTTACACATAGCATAAACAAAGTATTGTGCATCTTTTAAAACTAGGATCAATAAAATTGAACAACTGGTTGGAAAGATATGGGTGGTGTAGGGTGGGCTCTATGGAGAAAATGTCGCTGGGGTAATTTGAGACTTGTGGGGGTGTAGACGGTTGGAAATGGGCAAGAAAGATGGAGAACGGTGTGAGGAATCTAAATCTGTTGGAATTATAAGATTGTTATTGTCTTTAACATAATAAGGCTCACTTGTATTTATCACTCGGTTAATCTATATATTAGAAGCAGATAAATTAAACTTATTAGGATTGTTAGTAGTATCGCATATTTAACACAATTTTTATCTGGATACATTAGGTAGATTTTATAAAAAAATGAGAGAAATCAGTTTAACTTTTTTTGAAAGATCACAGGAAAGATTTTTACGAAAATTTTATAGAAGAAAGATAACTTTCACACTAAAATATTTAGTATTTGAATTTGAAATATCAACCAAATTAACAGAGTTTTTAAACTAAAGACTTTATTAATTTTTCTTGAAACATGAACAAACTATTTATCTGACAGCCTTATCAAATCTTAACCTTGCTAGCTCTGCACCCAAAAACCGACTCCTGGAGTCGTCATCGTTTTGATCCTTTTCTCATTTTGCATTTTTCTTACATCCAGCATGCATTTCCAAAAAAGCCAAAAATCTCGTAATTCATTTGCCAAGCTGGTTGGCTATCATAAGGGGGTATGAACAGTGCGTGGATATAGTATCATCATTACAGCAACTACCAATTTGTGGTGAAATGTACATATTATTTTTATATATTTTTTGTTTGGTTCATGTGTGATTTATTTGGACCTCAAAAATGTATATCTGTCACTACGGGTAGCATTTCGTACAAAAGTTGGTGTGCAGCTGCTAAATTGGCATAAAAAATCTTTGTACACTCAAAATGCTGCTTTCTTCTTTAACCATAATTGAGGTACATTGTAGCGCAACAGGATGTAAGCCTACATACACACATCCCTCGCAATCGCATGACATTATTTTACATATAAAATTTTAGAACTCATTCGTTTCAATTATTTTTATTATTAAATCTAATTACAAAAATGATATTTTAATTTAAGATTATTTCTATAGAAAATTATTACTTATTATTGGCTTTTAAAAGCAGGCTGGGATAAAAATGAAATAGGATTTGATAGGTTAGTCAATCGTAACATTGTGAATTAGCATAAATGATTTCTTATTGATTGTAGGAGATTACATGAGGTCACACAAAGGCTGATATGGAAGCTGTGGCCAACGGAAAACTATCGAGTATTAAGTCAATAAAAACGAACCAAATGATTAAGTATAAGATATAGTACAATTATTATTACCACAAATTTAGTTTAATTAGTATGCAGTTATCAAGTAGAACTATCATCGCTCATTATTTCTTACCTACAAAATACCTTTTACCTTTGTTTCAGAGATACATGGGAGATAGAGGGGGGCAGGGAGAGCAGAATTAGAATGAATAGGTGGATATATTATCCTTACAAAAGTGCAGGAGAAGAAGTTGATATTTCCGTGTAATATGTCGTGAAGTAATTTTTATTTGTTAAATAATTAAATGCATTCTGTGGTATCATAACCCTTCCGAAAATTTTGGTTTTGTTCAGTGGTTGTGGTTTATATGGTCGACTGTTTTCTGACCTGACTATCTGACACCTATACGCTTGGGTTCGTTAAAATGATTTTCTCCTCGTATGCAAACGATGAGAATCCGGAGAAGCCCACAGACCTGTACAACTAATTTGGAGATTTTTTGAATTTAACTTGTAAATGTAAGTAAATCCGACGTCAGAGGAGGAGGTTCCTCGGTCACTTCGGATACCTTTTTCCTCGGACATTTCGGACACCTTTTCCTCGGACATTTCGGACACCTTTTCTTCGGACATTTCGGACACCTTTTCTTCGGACACTCGGACACCTTTCCTTCGGACACACAGCGGCCGATTTGTAGAAAGTTTTCTTAGGTCAAGAGAAAGAAGCCTTTTAATTTTCAACCCAAACGGTCAGCATATTATGCATGCATAATTTTTTGTGATAACGTTAATAGTTATAGTGGTGGTTATGAAGATGCAATTAAAAATGATACGATTATCGGAGAAACCTTTGCTATTCCGTCAACCCAATGACAGGAGAAGCGTGTATTGTAAAGATAACCAGCTTTAATATCTTGTTTGTAGCACGAAAATTTAGTTCTCCAGCCAACAACAAAAATTACTCCTCCAGCCGGAATTGCATTCTGCCTTTGGGGTAAACCGAGACAAAATTGAAATATCAGTGATAGATGTTTTCAAGAAAATAAATCGAAATAAATATGATTGAACACCAGTCACACTTTCCATTGTACAAAACTGCTGAAACAAAAGCAAGAGCTCTAAATAAAGGCAAAGTCTCTGTGCAATTTGTGATCTGTGAAATTCTAATTATGCGATTTTGGTAAAATCCTCTTTCGTGGAACTACGCTAGGAGTTTAACGTTCGTAGCTTTTTCGTATGATTTTGTGAATTAAAGTTTTGTTTCTTAATTATCCCAGTGGAGTAGTTATCTTATCATCGCTTTTGCCACCTGAAACTCAAAAGGTGTAAAACTATCTTAATCATTTTGTTAACAATAATAAGGTAAATTGTTTAATCCAAGTTAAGCTAATGATAATATTCTTTGTTTTAATCCGTCAGGTAATCAGGTCCATCGGAAAAATGCTGTCATCCGCCCTAGTCAAACGGTATGAATCATTGCAAATTTAAGGAGTATCAGTCGGGCAATTACCGCAGGTGCTTGGAGAGTCACGTGGTCTTGCACCGGTCTGCTGTTGCCCAAGTATTTCCCAGAAATTTGGAAAGGGTTCCTTCCACTTCAAAGACATCACAGGGCTCGTCCAGCGTTTCCAGACCTCAACTCGTCTTGCGTTTGCGACGTTGTAATGCTCACATGGACCCAAGACGTTTGAAATGGAGTGGAATTGGGACCCTCAACATCATCTGGAAGACCAAGCTTGGCGAATGCAATGGTTATTGCAGGAACCTCACTACGAAACCAGAAGCGATCCATCAAAGACTGCATTTTTTGTGGCAAGGTATTTCGTCGCTGGATTGACTTGGAAACGTCACATGAGAACTCACACAACCGGAAAGCCTTTTAACTGCTTAAACTGTAGATCCTACTTTTCCCGAAATGTTAACCTTCAGACCCACAAACGAACTCAGCATTCAAACGCGGAGAAAAAGTTCAACTGTCAATTATGCGAGAAACGCTTTCATTCCAAATCTGGACTGGTGGACCACACAAGACAGCACATTGGAGAAAAAGCGTTTGGATCTGGCGTATGTGGAAAATCCTTTGTATCTCCATCAGACTTGCGGAATCGTAAGAAGATCCACGTCGGGAAAAATCACAAGTGTAACATTTGTTTCAAGACATTTCGATGGAGCTATAGTTTAGAGGACCATTGCAGACTGAACACGGGCGAGAAACCCTTCAAATGCTCCTCCTGTCCATTGGCGTTTCATTCATCGAAGGCGCGTTATCTCCATCTAAGGACCACTGGTCACTTAAAAGCGTAAGCCAAGTTGCGGTTAACGTGCTGTGTTGCGCTTATACCTTCATTTTTTATTATTACTGTACTACAAATCTTCAATTATATTTTGTGTGTAGTAACCATGTCTAACGAATCATTTCATACAGAAATTACTTAATTTTAGGGTATTGCAATTGAAAAAAGTTCATATTAAGCTACTATAAAATTAAACAAAGTAGAGTAGTCACTAGAAATTAAACGATAATGAAGTACATAATCAATGCGAAATGGAAAGGTAAGTATAATTCTCACAGGAATTAACGGCTCATTGGATATATTCCAGCACACGCCCTGCATCCTTCCATTCTTGAGTTATTTCAGCAGACGCCTGTGCAAATCAATGAAAATTAAATTAGGATCCAGTTAGGTAAATGACTCACGTAAAAGATATTTCGAAAGAGCACAGCAATTAGTTTTTAAATAGCTTACTTTGAATCGACCGTATAAGGAAAGTTTTCTCGAGCAAGGCTAATCGGAAGGCGATATCCGAAATGAACATACCCCAGCGGTTGCCGGGACGAATGGGATGGTTTTCAAAAAGTGAGAGGATGGCTAGATCTGTAAGGGCAAATTAATTTGATGATATATCATTTATTTGCAATCTAGGCGAGCTCATGTTTCCATTTAGATTTAGGTCACAATTTATATCATACCTTTTAGATTTTTAATTGACACGCGAAGTTCTTCCTCTTTCAGCTCACTTCTCTCCCACAAGTCGGGTGAATAACGCAATTCCGCTACCTTTTCAATTGGAAGACCAGTTAGCAGAACATCCCAGAGGTCCGAGTTTACCTCAGGCGCATTCTTATCGTAACGTAATTTCAGGTCGATTAGCTGAGTCATTTCTTTAAATACATATTCCAGTCCGCTTGTGTCCGTTCCTGAAAGACGAAGTTCCAACTTGGAAACGTTGGGAAAAGCCAAGTTGATACTTTGCATGGTTTCCATGTTCAATTCCATAACAAAATTGGGATAGTCTTGCGGCAGATAATTTTTCTCAGCCAAATAAAATCCCATCCTAGTCACCGAAATGTATTTTGAGCGTCCAATCCATTTGCAGAGCGGATCCACGTAAAAAGCCCCTTGAAAAAAAGCCCCTTCGAAGAAAGCCCCCCGAAAATTGCTCCCGCGAAAAATGCCCCCTACGAAATAAGCCCCCAATGAAAAATGCCCCTACGAGATATGCTCCTTTTTAAAATGCTCCCTACGAAATATCCCCTTTACGAAAAAAGCACCTTCAATTAAAAAAATTATAGGTACCTTAGGTCCACGGTTGCCTCGAAGTCCTAGTAGTGCAACTAAAATATATGTGCAATTTATGAAATGGTACCTTCATGACAATAAGTTTGCATATTTATACAATTACACGTTTAGCTCCCAAAGGTTTTGGGAACTGCGACCATTCCCATGTTGTGTGTTTAAAACATTACTAACACAAAGGTAAGTGACGAAGTAAAATCTCATCAGATCTCATCAGTTAGACAGACATATTTCAGTTTTGGCTAATTACTAGGAATATAAACACAGAATTAATTGTTATAACTTCAAACCAATATATATTGAACACAATTGCGATTCAAATGATAACATAAGGAACGACGTTGTCAAATTAAGATTTTTATAACTTTCATAACTTTGAGACGTTACGGTTGAATATTTCAAATTTTTTGATGAAAAATTCGAGCTGAACGATATGACACATGTTGTCTTCTGTCTTCTTATTTAAGTTTTTGAAAGTTGCAACCTGTTTTAACGTATAACTTTCATAACTTTGAGACGTTACGGTTGAATATTTCAAATTTTTTGATGAAAAATTCGAGTTGAACAATATGACACATGTTGTCTTCTGTCTTCTTATTTAAGTTTTTGAAAGTTGCAACCTGTTTTAACGGTTACCTTTGACAAATCGGTTTCAATTAGAAGCATACATTACATATGTAATGGGTAATCAATTGATGAAAACTTAATTGAAAAACGTACAATTTGAAGTTAATCAGTAAATCGTCACTTAATCTTCGTCAGAAAGTTAAAGTAGAGTTTTAATTCTCCTTAGCGCCAAAGCGATAGAAAACTTATGAATTTGAAAAGTTCAGTTTCATTAAAAAGTAGAATAAGTTTGATACCTAATACATTATCTACATGCAGAAAACTAAATTGAAACCGTCACCCCACTATAAATCTCGTAGTGATTTGATGACAGTAAACCTTAACTTTAGGGTGCTTCAAATTATTAATATAGATTGAAAGGGCTTAACTATGTATAACTGATTTCTTTCTGTCTGTATAGTCAAATGTGACATCGTACCTTGATTAGTGTTAGTAAAGCTTTAAACTGGGAGTACACCGGATTGGTGCCCGGTTTTGAAAAGCTGAAACCTTTTGAGGCTCTAGAAGCAAGCGTAAATTGTTTCTTACGTATAGTATCGACGATTTGGAGGTTGACTTGACTCTTTTGGCCATAGATTTTACATTCATAACATCGTAATCGTGGTGTTAACTAGCTTCTGTCAACAAATTCATTTAGACTCAAAAAGTTTAATTTTTATTATTATTTCAAATGTTTCGTACTCTCATGTACACTAACTTGTCTTACATCTCTATGGTTTTAAACAAAACCCATGTGAGTGATTAAAGCCATTGTGAGCTAAACGTGTAATTGTATAAACATGCAAACTTATTGTCATGAAGGTACCATTTCATAAATTGCACATATATTTTAGTTGCACTACTAGGACTTCGAGACAACCGTGAACCTAAGGTACCTATAATTTTTTAAATTGAAGGGGCTTTTTCGTAAAGGGGATATTTCGTAGGGAGCATTTTAAAAAGGAGCATATCTCGTAGGGGCATTTTTCATTGGGGGCTTATTTCGTAGGGGGCATTTTTCG
>JAHZMV010004472.1:0-12239 GCA_027743765.1 Coecobrya sp. COE2 | reverse complement strand
AATAGCTCAGAGTTAGGGAACCTGTTCTCTTCTCCCGCAAAAAAATAACTGATGTGTTGTGCAAGCCTTTTTAGACCTAAAATTTCCGTTGGCTAAGCAAACTACAAATTTATATAGCAAAAAGAAAACTGGGTGAAGAAGGGAAAGAAGAGAAATCATCAGGCTACCAACATCAACATCATCACACCACCACACCAAGTGTAAAAAGTAACTGGTCATTCTTCATCATCAGAGTCATTATCAGTGGACATTATCCTTTTCTAGCTGTCATCAGCGTCTTTTTCTTACTTGCTGCGGAAATATCTAACTAATATGCCCAGCATGTGAACATAGTAATAATAATGGTTTCTAGTTTACTACATAGCTATGGTACACTTACATACTGTCGTTTCTAGCTTTCACGTAGATGCTTTCTCTTGTGCTTAAAATCAGTGAAAATACTAAAAGCATTTATCTTGGATAAATCCCAACGGAGTATATAAGAACAATCACAATAGTGTGAGAAAACATCATTCTCCGTAGGTTTGTTACTAACCATAATAATAAACATAATATCAAACAACCACACATTTTCACTTATTTTTTAACGTTACGAGTTTTCACAATCACATTTTCTCGAATAATGTGAATTTCTCTTCATCATCATTTTTCCCCTGCGTTTTTTTCTTCCACCTCTCAAATTCGGGCTTCTTTCTCCTCTACATGTTGTCTTGTAAAACATTTATAGTTGCAAAAAACAAGACAGATAAAACCAAACCAGAGAAACGTCAAATATCCAAAGAAAACCTTTTCTTTTCTGTTCTGCAGAACCAAAATCCTTTTCTAGAAAACCAGGACAAGAAGAGCATCAGAACGACGACAACGATCTGTCTGACCACTACCGTCACGAAACAAGCGAAGCTTTAAAACCAGGAAGAAGAAAAGGAAATTCAAGAAGGAAAAAGTGGACATATCGTTTTTAGTAAGTTTCTCCATCTTTTATGTACATCACAATCATTTCTCACTTTTTTGTCCTTGTCCTTTCCTGTCTGAGAAAAGGGGAAGACTGCATGGTCCATGTGGTGAGTATGTGTGTGTATCTCTCGTCTCCACATTCTCAGCTACTCGCTTCCTCCTTTCTTTTCCTCTTGTCTTCAGAGATCACC
This sequence comes from Coecobrya sp. COE2, assembly GCA_027743765.1. Lineage (NCBI taxonomy): Eukaryota > Metazoa > Arthropoda > Collembola > Entomobryomorpha > Entomobryidae > Coecobrya > Coecobrya sp. COE2. The sequence continues at coordinate 11,094 of JAHZMV010004472.1, read as the reverse complement.
AAACACCAGGACTCCGATTTTTTCAATGGGAGTGAAACCAACAGAGGAGAAAAAAGAATCTAGGAAGAGCGAGGCAGAAAGAGAGGGAGAGACATAAATAAATAAAAAATTGTTCTTGAGTGTCACTTTTTCTCTTAACTCGTATGGTTTGGTAGTATAAGCATCACTTTTCCTTCCTCCACACACTTATATCCTCATATTTTGTTACAACAAAATGGTGTAGGTGTTCTGTGACAATGTACATCATCACATCACACATTCCAAGTTGAGCGATTTTTGCACCTTTGTTTTCTCACATGCTTTGCCTTTTTCTTTCTTTCTCTTTCCACGCACACAGTGTTTTTACACTTTATTCGTCCACAGAGTGTATTTGTACTACTTTCACTTTTCACTCTCTCCTTTATTTTTTCAGCATTCAAAATAGTGAACGTATTATGGAACCACACAATTCTTGTTTTGTGACACTTTCTCCATTCTAATAAAAACCATGCTATTCTCATCCACTCATTTCTCCTTTTGTCGTCCATAGAATAGAAGTACCCAAGCCCAGAGATATATAAACTACTATAATTTTGGGGACATACGGTGGTGGTATGGTATGGTATATTGGCAAAAAAACTATTTTACTCTATTTGTGATGCAGCATTTCTGAGTGAGAAGTTGTTCCAGACAGTCAGTCACTCAAGAGAAAATCTATGTACGCACGTTTATATAAACAGCTTGCATATTTTTCTTACTCCCACCCTAAAAACTTGCGTGTCTTGGTAAAATGACACTGTACAGAGAGTAAGACAGTGGAGAAATGGCACGGTGTGGTGCAATAATATGTACTTATTTTGAGTTTTTTGTAGACGTACATTTGTAAATGTAATGTGTCGTCATCTTGTTTACTTTTTCAAGACGAAGAGACAACTTTACTACTTCACATGTGGGACTACATGGTATGGTGGAAGCAGGATAATAAGTATAAATATGCTGTCTTTTTTCTCCTCTCTTTATTCAATGTTCAACCTTTTTTTCCATTTTTCTTGGCAGAGAAACATACGTTCTTTCAGAGTAAATGCGTGTATAAGGTAGGGTGGGTACCTATAAAGACAAACACGAGCTTCGTCTAGTGGCTTGGCGTGAGCAAGCAGAAAATATAGAGGAGGAGAAAGAAAAGTGATGCATGGAACGAGCTGAGCTGAAGTGAAAGAACAAAGATGTGGCAAAAATAACACAAAATGTCTTTTCCTGGTGTTTACTTCTGCATATACATAATATCCAATAGCAAAGCTATTCTTTATGCAAGTATTACATAATGCATTCATTTTTGTCCTATATAGATAGGCTTTTACGTACAGATAAAGTAGCTTTTAGTTGTATTCTAGAAAGCGCCAGATATATGCCATATAATATGGCGAACCATACAATATAGACAAAAAAGATGGAAAATGCTGAGAGATGGAAAAATCGGGGTAGTTGGTGTAGCAAAGGGCCCACTTGAGTGTGAACGAGTTGTGAAGATGCTATCTTCTCTTTGCTTTTTGTGACTTGAAGAAAGGAAATAACCGCTAATGCCTTATAACGGTTGATCATATTGAATTTATAGAGGACCGATTCCAAGATGATGCAAAAAGTTGTATGGAGTACAATAGAGTCTACACAGGATAAAGGAAAAGGTGGCATACCTCGAAAGCTCCACTTCCTTACACTTCCAACCTCTTTGCGTGCTTTGGAGAAATTTAACATAGTTTCATTCGTATAACTGTAATTATGATAATATTTTATTATATGTAATACACTCCAATGTTTCTTGGTTGTCTTTTATCCTGATGGTGTGTATAAAAGTTAATAATATTTATGATAAGCAGTATAATGTCTGACATGTTTATAATTTATGTGACTTGATTGACACTGGCTAGAAGAAATAGACGACATTTCTGTTTACTCTGAAAGTTATGCAGACGTATACACAGACAGATCTATGTATTTCAAATTATTGTTTTTATCAATTTGTTTACAACCTGAACCACAACAGTGGTCTAAATGTGTGCAGTAAAACTCAGAGAACTCCGTTTCCAAATTTCAAGTATACAAAAAGGAAAGCAGTTTGTTTGTTTTAGCTGAAGTTGGAACAGTTGGAAGTGTTGCGTAATGCATGACCCATGATTGGTAGGTTGTAGGTAGCAAAAGTTACTGGAAAAGCATTAAAAGTAGTGTATAGGTAATATTAATAATAGTAGGAAGAAATGGAATAAAAAAGTATGGAACGGAAGACGATGGCTTTGATGTTTCTGGAGAAAGTGGAAAGGAGGATAAACATTGAAATAATACATGATGTATGAATTTACCATTTGTCCATGTACCGTTTCTTTCCATATGTATATACACATTCTACATTTTGTTCAGTATTCAATCAAAAGCTCCACTTTTACTGCCACCACTTGCTTCAACCTTTTAAAGATAAAAACATCGATCTACACTACAAGGGAGCTGGCTGAAACTCGCAAGGCTCGAGTTTCAACTAGAAGCTTTTATACTTGTCGAATTTAGTGTGTAAAGCAGTACTGGATTTTATATTGAAAACCTGCTCGTGTTTTACTTCTTGATGCACTTTTTTTTCTTTTAAGTTGGTCTCATAGAATTTCTCTCGTTTGAAATGAAAGAAAATTGTAACGGAGAAATATAGAGAAAGGAAATTCTACGAATGTATTTCAAAGTGATTTTGTATTACTTGTAAAAACTAAAGTCCTGCTCGCTCACTTTATTCTCTGAGCTGAGTTACAATTTATATACTTTTTATCATGATTGAACACTGGACTGGAACGTACACTTTCTTAAGATGGACATTATACATGATTATACGCTTTAAATATCTCTGGAGATATACGCCTAACCAACTTATGTAATCTACATTTTTATTATGCTTTCACAACAGTTTTGCCATTTGCTACAGTGTACGATAAACTACAGCCTAGAAGAGATACGCACATATCCCTTTAACAGCTTAGCGTTATCTTGGGATAAGAGAATGATGGACTATAAGCAATGTAAAAGGGAAGGGAGTTTTTGTGTCAGATCAAGCAAAGTGAAAAGTTGCCTCGAAGCAAAAACTTTTGTTTTCGGTCTGAGAAGGAATTAACAACAATGGAGCTGACTAGAAATAGCAGTGCATAAGGGATGACGATTTCAATGTCGGGATAGAAAACGATAAGCAATTTATTTTTAGAAACGTTAGTTTGTTTTGAAGACTTGATACCTATGCATTCTGAAGTTTACTGACCACATGTGCAAACGATTACGTAAAAATGTTTGAAACCCCATCACTGGGGCATTACTATTTTATAAGCCTTACAAAAGTATTGCATTGAAATTATGTAATAATAACCGCGATGGTTTATAATATGCTTCCTCTAAAGGTATTACGTAACCAATTTTTGTTTTTAGGAAATTAAATAACCTGATTTTTGACTTTTATAATTTCTCCAACTTTTGATCCCTTGACTCTTGACTCTGCATGATTTACTTTACAAATGATTAATCAGTATTCTCTATTCATATACATTCCAACTGCTCTCATTGTTCCTATCAGTTGGTCCGCTCCACTTCAAGTTGAGTAATTCGTTAATCTTGGGCAAATCCCTGCCAAAAAGTATCTAAACACCGTCCCAGCAAAACTTTCATTCTTTGGATTACAGATTGCACTGATTGCTTTTACATAATATGCAATCCACTCTCAGACAGTTGTTTGGCCCACTCACTTGGAAGACACGTGCCCAACCCAGAACTCGTGTATGACTGTACTTTACCTTGTTTCCATCTGAAGCCAGGGCAAGATTTAATAATATCACTTGAAAATCTTTGATACGACACAGGATTTTGTTAGAAATCCTTTTCTCTTTCAACAAAAATGCCTTCACATAAGTGCCTATGCAAGTTTTATTCATTTTCATTTTTACATCATGCTCTTTCCTTTCAACTGTTTCTCTTCTTCCTTCCCCTAAACACAGAAGGAGAACAATGAATCTAAGCAAAAGAAATATTCCATACTCTGTTCAGTCTTGCTTGAAAGCTTCAAGAAATCCTACATTAGGCAGACAGGCCTGTAAACAGATGGTGATGGTAGGCATATCTACTTCTAACTTGCAAACAATTTCTCAAAGTTGAAATTAAGCTCTCCTATTTTTTCCCAGAAATGTCTTCATGAAAAAATACCTTAACTTTCTTTCCTTTTAAAAGTAACAATAACCAACACGCCTCCTCATCTACATACATCCTCCTGTCAGAGTTGTTCAGGGGGGAGGAAAAAGAAGAAGGAGAAAAAATGTGAAATGGAATCATGATGTTGACTTGTCTGTTATGCATGATGGTGTAAGCAGTTATGCAAGTAGTGAAGAAACTAACAGTATTTTCCGGCTTCTTCATTCATTGTCGTAGTATTCAGCTATGCCATCACCACCACCAAACCGTCTGCTGTGCATTTTTTCTCTCCCAGCTTGATGTCTTCACTTCAAACTGGTATGCTTTTCTGCATAATAGCTGGGATTACTATTAAACAACTGGGTTCATAACGAAACCACGCACATAAAGTAATTGAGTTGAAGAAAAGTGTCATATTGTCCTTCAGCCTCAAGAAGCAAAAAAAGCATTGTAAAGCCTTAATTTTTCCATCTAGGAAAAAAAATGTTTCATGAACATAATATCATTGGGGTTGGGGAGCAGTGTAAAGAGTGGAAAGCTGAGAGCTTCTTTATTCTTGATAAGGACGACGATCATGACACTGCGACATGAACAGACACGAATACCCTAAACTGTATTTTGTGAATCGACGAAACTACATTTACATTAGAATGCCTTAAAGCTTTCATTTTTTAGTATACGAACGAACAAGATGGAGCACAGGAAATATTAAGCGGAAGTAAAAAAGACACAGGAGAAAATGTATGTGAGAAAGGGTGTATGTGTAACAGAACCAGAGAATGAGTAAGGAATATTAATTTAGTGCGAGAAAGGAACCTGAGTAAGATTATTTCTTTCTCTTTTTCATTTGGTTTTTCATTCCATTCCATTTGAGAGTACGTACTTTCTTTCGCCTTGATGTTTGCATAACTGCATGGAAGAAAAGGGGAGATCACATGGTGGGTTAACAAATAGAGTAATCTTCTGGAAAATGTAATATGGTACGCAAAACCAAACGAAGCAGGGTCCATGAGTTAAGGATGCGTAGAAATCTACCCTTTTTGCAAGAAAGAAGATACCATGTCGTGCTCATTTTAATTAGGTTTGCTGTAATTTTTCAATTAAAACACCAGCAAGGGGTGGAACAAAGTTGACACTTAAGAAAAAAGACTTTCGCACACAACCCCCACGAGCTTAACTTTGTTATTTGTCGAAGAAAACATGAAGTGAAAATAAAGAAAAGAACATCGTTGTGTTTGTACGTTGAACTCGCTCTATCTCATGGGACCGGAAGTCAAGTCTGCTTTCCTTTTCTTTCACCCATTCTGCTAAGCATATACTGAAAATATGACATTATCTTGCCTGCTCACAACTTACATCATCATAAAAAATCACAGAAGAAAATAATATTTCATGTTTTATCATTCACATGAGCATTTTGAACAAATATGTGTATACTTCCCCTGCTGTCTTCAAATTTACGCTTTTCATCAGTTACCCAACCATGTTACCTAACCATTAAGAAAGAAGTCCTTTACGTGTTCTTAAATGCTTTATTTCTTGTTTTCTTTCTTTTAGCTCTTCCCCGTCCTGTCAGTCTGCTCAAGTTTGGAAACGTCAGCCAGCAATCATCATCAACAGTCAAGCCATATATAAGAAGGCGACAACGAACATCAACTCACATCAAGAAAAATTCCATTTCACTTATTGGATTAACTTCATAATAAGTATTTTCCTTGTTCATTTACTTCTCCTCGCACGAGCTAAGGAAGAAAAAACGGAAGAAAATTGTTTGGTCGGTTTCTCTTTCAGTATTTTGTATGCTTGACTTGTTCGGCCAAAAAAATCTAGTGAGCATACCAAGGAAAAAGTTGAAGACAGTCTTCAGTCAAGTCAGAGAGAACACAGAAAAATCAGCAGGGGACCTTTGCTTCACGCACACACAGACCCAGACAAAAAGTAAAGCACAAAAAGACATTTACTCTTTTATACTTGCNGTCTTCAGTCAAGTCAGAGAGAACACAGAAAAATCAGCAGGGGACCTTTGCTTCACGCACACACAGACCCAGACAAAAAGTAAAGCACAAAAAGACATTTACTCTTTTATACTTGCAGGGACTGCTGGTGCGGAGAACAGTTTATGATGCTACTATTATCTTCACTAAAAGTGTAATCTAGTGCAACACGCATGATGATGCGATGATAATTTCTCAGGATGATTTTATGCTACTGATGAATTCATTCCCATCCTGGGTACTTCCTTTCAACCATATGTATGGATGAATTCTTGTACATGATGAGGAAAAAAGAACACAAAGATGAAATTATATTAACTCGACACACGAGGAGAGAATCAAGAAAGTACATCTAGCTTGTATAGTCTCACTAAAACCAAGAGCTGATGATGCAATGTTTTAGGCAAGCCTGTATCACAGTGTCCCTGCCACTGACATAATAAATCTCTGCTGCAGACGTACGTTAAACTACTACTGAGCATATTAACAATACAAAAAGTAAGTAAGAAAAAAAACTTTCTTGAGAAATGAAAACAGTGTTTAGTGTAGCAATGGTAAAAAGTAAGCTGACTGTACATGTACCTCAAGTCCATGGCGGTGAAGAGAGTTGAAGATTACTCCAGCTTCATTAAGAATAGCATGATATTATGTTGTAATGATATGTTCATCATGTGTAATAAAAGCATTAAAAAGTAAGTTGCTTTTCTGCAAAATAACATTCACTCTACAGTATTGCGCTCTACAACAAGATTAAATAATGCCGCATCATAAAGCCTACGTGTTGTGTTGGAAAAAGAAGAAAGGAGTTGCTGATACATGCACAAGTACAGGAATTATTGTACTCCAAGTCCTCCAATTTCAATTTACTAAGAAAAAAGCTGCACAAGTAAATCTTATTTAATGACTCTCTACTTACAGTAAAAGTATAAGAATATATGTGTACTGAAAAAGTAAACTTTTTATTGTACTTGAAAGTGCATTCCAAAAATACTAATACCTACTTTCCATTGGTACATAAATACAGTTTTATTGTAGATCCCAAGCTTGTCCTAAGCAGCGACATTATTTCGCAGTTTTCACCAGTTTTACGAACCAATCCATCTTCCGAGGATTTGCAGCGAAGAAGTAAATAATTGATTTTCTCTACTATATCGACGATAAAAATCAATTATTATGGCTGTACTCTTTTAGATTCTAATGAAATTTTCTACCAATTTTACTGAATAGAATAAGTGAGTTGTTTGTTGTTGTGCAAGTATATTTACACCATGTGGAAACAATCAAAGTTCTACTAACTTTGTTCTGGCTGAAAGCAATGTTGCAAATAATATCTCCTCATTCGCCAAAACAGACCAATTAGTCCAAGCGAATGTGTGACCTTCATCAGATAGATTAGACACAGAAACTCTGTTGAAACTCTATCCAAATTGCATGAGTATATCTTCACAACAGTGCATTTTAATTGTTATATCAGTTGAGTATATCACTTGTTCGTGCGTTTGCTCCATTAACACCATCCTATCCAGTATGTACATCAGACAGAGAAGGACTTAGAAAAGCTTACGAGCTAATTTGTGAAATTGGTAGTTTGAGTTCAACTCTTTCTCTCTGAGCAGAAAACAAACGCAGCGACAGAAAAAAACTTTCTTCCGTTGACTAGACAAAGCATAATAAACATCTATCTGGCACCACAGCAAAAGCAAATCAACGCGCTACCAAAACAAAGCATTAAAGTTGACCTATACAAGCCGACATATATAACAGCCAACCAATCTATAAAAAGCAATCTACTTCAAGGAAACTGTATATTTAGAAATTATTACTTGCGAGAAAAAAAGTCCATGGCTTAATGCAACATTGATACTTCTAATACGGGTAAGAGTACCACTACTTAACTACAAAAAGGCCAAAGCCAAGCTGTCATTCTCTGTCAGTTTTCGTAGACTCTTCTTGTCTAGCCAAAACTTTACGTAGTAGACTCGCTGTCGCTATTCTTCCGCTGCCAAAATATTATTCTCGCTTACGAAAAAAACTCGCTCATCGAGTGCACATCAGTATAAGACCAACCAACGACGACCAGTGTAGTTATTGTATAGCCAGTGTTAAAAACTTCTAACGCATCGAAGCTCATTAACAAGGATTAAACACTCTGATAGCTGTTGTTCTTATTCTTTCTTCAACAACCTTTCAACTCGTTCACAACACTACTATAGTGCCATGTTGTTGTAATACTGCTTAAAAATGAACGAGAACTAAAAAGAGCCTACTTTTTTCGTACAACAATAGACATCATCAGCATGAGCGAGTAGACTTATAATAACATTATGAGTGTAGAAAGCAGTTGAAAATTCCTTTTTTTAACTTTCACTCTTTCTGTGCCAGGAAGGAAGGATTAAAAGGAAGTCAAGCCTTTTACTCCGACAACTTTGTTTTAACCCGTGTCGAGTCTACTTCTTACTCGTTGTAAATTACCATCCCATCGTCCCGTCATCATCATAGCCCCTCATCAACTCTGTAGAACTTGAGCTTTTGCTCTCCAACAAAAAAAACTTACCCCTTTCCTCAACAACTTTTTATACATATATGAAAAAAGTTGCTAAACCACTTGGCTTTCTCTCCAGCAACGACAACACAAATAGGATTTGACTTGACATTTATATGAAACATGAATGATTTAATGAGAGAGTGCGGAATAAACGGTAACAGTTTTAGCTTTTGTAGTGCAGCTTAAAAATCATAAAGAAAATCTCATTTACTATAATATTGCAAGTTGAAAATAAATGATAAAAAGGTAGGAAAAGTGTAAACTGGTTTGTTCTACTAAATATCATTTTTTCCATTTCGTAATCTTCTAAAAACTGGGTACTTGCTAATGAGTCTTGGATGAAGAAGCGGAAAAAGCAACTGGAACATGATGCCGCTGACGATAAAGCTGAAACGAAGACTATGATGATAAGACAAAAGTTTTCTCTCGCATTGAAAATTATTAAAACTAAAGAGTAAAGTGAGTACACTTTGCGCAAAATTATTTATAAATGAGCTTGATAATAGTAGAACACAAGTTCCAACCATTAAGTCCAAGATTTTCACATTTTAAGAATATTTCCTTCTTTAGAAATTAACTTCATATATTGCGTGTATATTCGTCCGAATGCAAAGCATTCACAACTGAACGGTTTGTACCAATACGCGCCTAGGAAAGTTGCTGAAGAACATTTTTATCGAGTGACAGAAAAGTGAAGAGTGCTTCTTGACCCACTAAAAATTCAAAAATGGGAGTCGTGCAACGTCATATTCAAAACTGGTTCATCAGGACGGTAACAGCGCTAACACTTGCACTGATTGGATCACAAGCAGGTACGAAACTTTCTCTAAAGTTTTAAACTTTTACTTTTCAGCTTCTTTTAACCTTTTATTATCGCCACTTCCACATTTTCTATTCATAGTAAAGTGTTTGCCTCTATTGAAGTAAGTTGCAGTTGTCAACAAGTTTTCACTTTTCACACCAGTTTTTTACTTCTTTGTCATAAGTTTATATCACTTAAAGTGTACTTGTCATGTGAAGGGCATGCAAAATGTCAAGCAGTCAGAGGGCAAAAGACAAATTACTCTAGTTGACATGTACTTTCTCATGATGTCAGTATATCAACATCATTGATTATTATTCCCATCTGTTCATATAGCTATTTGCTTTTTCATTCACTTAATATCATGCAGGCAGGCACTCATTTTTTATTTATTCGCTGGTTTTCAATAGCATATTAGGATATTAGCTGGAACATGGAACCTACATCTGCTACTGAAAAAGCGAGATGCTACATGCACTCTCTCTTTGAGACTCGCTATTACCCTGTGCCAAATATCCTTCATGCCCTTGTAACGTCCAGCGAGTTTTTGGGGTACAATTCAAGAGAAAAACGACACCAACTGTTTCCTTTTTTGTATACAAATATGTGTCTGGCCAATGATAAGAAACATGTTCTTGAGTTCTTGTTTACTTCCAGCCAGACCAGCAGACTACCAACAAATTTTTAATACATTCATATCAGCTAAACTTACTTTCTAATATTGTTTATTTGAGTGCACATGTCATGTGCACGCAACTATAATGCGTATATTATACTCAGAATATATGTGTTTTAGGCATTACCACATTTTTCGTGTGGGTCTTCGCGTGTGTGTTTGCTCTTGTCACGTCAACTTTTTTTGCTGGTTTTTATATACCCATTTGCATATACCCGTAAACATGCAAATAAAAAGTGAGTTGTAAAATGTATGGAAAAGGCGGAGGGGAGGAGGAGAACGGAAGCAAACAAAAGTAAAATTGCCCACGCGGTAGTCATAGGCAGACAGTAGACATGGACACACGTAAGTGCTGCTGCTAGAGGAGACAAATGAAGTTTTCACTGGTTACAAAACTGTTAGATTCATCTAGGCACATGGAGAGTCTCATCGCAGAGTGAAAGCACGTCTGATCCTCTGATACGTAGTGTGTAATGTACCTTTTATATAAATGCTATGGGAGAACAGGGAAAATTAGCACAATGCACTGTGTACAGCATTCCAACATGTGCTAGTAGTCTTTGAGTGAATGGAATGAAAAGAGGGGACGGGGCGTTTCGGTTATATCTTGAAGAAAGGCATTTTAATTGATGATCTTCAAATGCTAACAAAATTGACTGGTTTGCTGGAACGTCACAGGACCGTATGACCTTTGGCTGATGTAATAAATATATCAGCAAGTATTAACATGTGTATGCCCGGCACAGGTTCTGTAAATTTCATTTTCAATAAAAGATTCGAAATTAACTGCTTCTCTGAAAACTTTCATGTCTGCACTAAAAGAACCAAAATGTGTAGTGGTCTACTCAGTCATAACAAATGAGTTAAAGTGAAGTTGCTTTTAAACTTTAAATTC
>JAHZMV010004471.1:0-33296 GCA_027743765.1 Coecobrya sp. COE2 | reverse complement strand
TATTAGATAATATCTTCGACTTGGCAAATATGTTAAGCTAAGCTGCTAATAATAATAGCTGTTTACCAGGGAATTTTCAAGGGATTACATCAAATTCAAATACGCATAAATAAACGATATTTAACCGGTGCAATTTCTTATTGCCAATATTTTGCCATTTCATTTTTTCTCTTTCACTTCAATGCACAATTGAATTTTAATACTTACCAAATGCTGTTTCTGCTGGCCTGATCATTCCTATAAATAATATAAGGCGACACTAACGAAACATTTGTTGTTTATTTCAGTCGTAAAAACAACAACGGCAGGAATTTCATTTGAATTTTACAGTAGTCCACATAACATATTATTATGTCACATATATGTTTAAATTCCATAATGTAAACCTAAAGAGAATCTTAAAACTTTAATGTGTACAGAAAGAATATAAAAGCATTTGAAAGAGCTTGTTTATTTGATTATTACGGAATATAGCGTGTAACCTCTCATGACTTGGGTAATATTTACCATGTGATATCAAGCGTGATGACAGCATTGCAAATTATGTGTGTACAAGGAGGAAGTAGAGGAAGCCACTTACTTAAGTTTGAAAACACAGAGAGCAAAAATCCATAAATCAGTCAGTTTCCAGATGAAAATAAATATCTGTTTCATCCAATCGATTGGCAAAACTTTCCATTCTCAGTCCACTGTTCTTTCATGTCACCACACCACACAAGTCGATACACAAGTATCGTATACAACCGAACAGTAATTTTTTCATTGGGAAGGATAGGAACATATAATAATTTGTGGTATCCTGACAAAATATAAATGCTTGTCATTATTTTTCCAACTTAGAAATGCAATGCCCAAATTTCTTTTGAAATTGTGAGGGAGACAATTTTCTTACATAACTGACAGGCATGAAGTTTTTTAGTTGAGAATATCATCGAACATGAAACGAAATGTCAAAAAAATAAAGCACACAAGTTTGCTTTATTTATGTATAAACCCACATTTTTGTTGTAAGGCTTACCGAGACAAATAAATCCTTAGCAAGTTTAGTAAAGTAGAGAAAATGCGTTTTATAGAAACTACATGTCCAAAATAAACATCAGTGATGAATAGTGAAATTTAATTATACGAATACATTTTGATGAATTTTTCTCTCCAAAATATTGTATATACCTATTTATTTTCCCAAACTACAGTTTCACGTGGTAAATCATTCCTAGGATGTAAAATTAATAGTGAAATACATGCATTTTTGCGTGAGATTGTAGCAATATTGTACGGTACAAAGGTGAGGAGAAAGTTGTAGAGCGCAGAGAATGATAATTTACTTTCCTTAAAATTCTAAACAGTACATAACTACTCTGCAACCTACAACGCAAAACAATCACATAAAACTATACATTGTTTTCTTTTTCTTTCTCAAATTGGACTGCTGATGCTACTGGACCATCCGAGATCTGAAAATGCTTGTCCAAGGCAAATGGCAAATTTCTCTAGAGATCCTTTCAATGTGTTTTTAAGACCCTTTTGTTGAGAAATGTGAGAGAAAGGATAAACTAAAATATGGCGGTGGGATTGCATTATCTGTTGGGAAGATGGGGTACAGGAATAATAAATCCCAAAAGAAGTCCTGGAACTTGACGTGTGTACAGTCTTACCTTTTGTATTATGTCAGTGCTTTCTGCGTGGGTCTTTTTATATTCAGCAATGTGGGTCATGTAATATGTAAATTCTATGTAGGCATTAGGACAGCAATATCCTCTGAAGATTTGACCTTTTCCGAAAAATTGGTATTCTTAAGGGAACTAAAATGTTTCTTTTTGATGAATAACTGGATTCCTTGTAAATTTTTAAGGTTGACAATGCACTTTCATTGCGTTGGGATAAACCTTTCACTCACTTGTTGAGATGAAAAGTGTTCACCTAGAACAATCCGTGTCCTGGTACCTCCATTCAATTTCTTCTGTATGCCATTGTGAGACATATAATTTTTGTTCCAGCAATAAACACGCTTATAGAATCCTGACTGACAATGAAAAGTACATTTTATAATTATTACATAATATGCACAAGATGGAAAGTGGAAATGAAAATAAACGTATGTAATACAACGTCTAAAATCGAAAAAAATAGATTGTGCTTAGAGAATAGAACAAAGGAACGAATGTGCTGCTTAAGTAGTCAAATAGTCCTAATTGAGTCGCTTTACAAAGATTTCTTTGAGGCAAACTTCAAAGACAATAATGTAGCGTAGGATCTAATATGAAGATTTAAAAAGGCCAGTACTGCATTTGTCAGTGATTACTTACAATCAGATGATACGGTTATATATCTTTCAAACAAATTTATTTATGCTACAAAATAACTACAGCCTGTGACATATATGCTTTTATTTTCTTTCCAAATAAGAAACGTTTGAGGCCAGATGTTAAAATGAACTTCAAAGGAATTTGAAGCTTTTTAAACAGATATTTATAGTGTATAAAAATTGGTTTATATAAATAAAACATTAGTTTACAGAGTGTGGGTTCAAAAACCAATGAAATGTTGCAGGCCCCCGATATCTTACACGTATTTATGTTTACAAAAAAACACAGGGCCATCTGTAAATGGGGCTAATCTGGACAATGCAGCTTTTAGACTGATAGTCCATGCATGTTTTCCAAAAACCATTACTACTATTTTTATATTGATTAATACTAGTTTAATTAACAAAAACTCATTCCAATATTACATCAGACATTCCTGTATAAATTTTAGGTTGTAATTTATATGATGTAATATGTAAGAAATTCTGTATTGGTTACTGAAAATCAAAATGTAAGCACAAGGACGGCATTTATCACATAGGAATAAATGGCATTTCAATCAATAAAACATTGGCAAGATGTTGCCACTATTCAAATAGTGCAAAGTGTAAACTTAAACAGTCCTACATTTTATACCATGAAATTTTTTGCCAAAACTGTTTTTTCGTGTTTTCATTATGGTCGGAGGCTGAGGAGAAAACTTTTATTTTCTTCCATCTGTTGGGAAACGCCGTTCCTTCTGGTCAATATCTACACAACACTCGTGGCCTGATTTCATTAAAGCCTATATGCCACTGCCTCGTGATTTTATTAAGTGTTTGTCTAATAACATGGAAGGGGAATACATGATAATTCACTGCTATCTGTATGTGCGTCAGAATGCATGCAATGAAAAATACGAACAAGATTATTGAGATATATCTCTCACTAGTTTTGAGTTGGTATCTTTCCCCGATTTGTAGACAATTGCGAAGAAGAAAGGGGAAGACCAGTTTTTCCTTGTCTTCGTCTTATCACTCTTTTGCTTTAGCTCCACTGGGGGTTCAAGAAAAGAGAATTGGAAACTTTTCCAACTTGAGATGAAAAATAGTGTGGTGTCGGATCCGTGAACTACATACTTCTTGCAGACTTGGGTGTTTGATTGCTGTAGAGAAAAGGGAAAGAACATCAGTAATTTTCTTACTTTACTTTCACTTGTTTCTCATCCTTATCATGCATCATCATGAACAACGATAGGGGTAATCTAGAAAATGATGTAATCTATACGCCAGACTGCTTCAATGTGTGTGGTGCACTGATGAGGTTGCAAAAGAAAGTTAGGTAAGTTGGCACTAGGTTTTCCTTTCTACGATGACATCCATTGGTCAATGTCACTGTTTTATATAAACTTTACATTACGAAAGGAAACAAAGTCGAGTGCTCCATGTGTCTGTTGTGTTTGTGCTACTGCTATGTTTTTATAAAAGCTGCATGGCAATACTTTTTGATTATACTCTCTTACAATTCAATTCGCTGGTTCTCAATTTTATGAAATATTTAATATCGCAGTGACAAGTGTAGAATATCGTATTCCCAAGTACAGATGATACAGAATGCACGGAATGGTGAAATGTTGTAAAGTAAATAATCGCTAATGTTCTTTTATAACAAAGCATATACCTACTTTTAATCCAGCCTAACAATTTCTATATATTGTTTCTACGTTTATACAAGTACACAGTTGGCTTGGGGTAACGTGATTCGGACATGGTGAAAGTACCGTTTTCTATAAGCGCCAGAGAGTCAATGTATGGAAGGTCAAATATTTTTGCTGAACGGTAGATCTGTATAAAGTTTGCTTTCTGCCTTAACTAAACTATATATTAGCACATGTACTACCAACATGCAACATTTCATAAACTTTCACAAAGGAAATACGAGATACATACAAGGATTTGTTTTCTTTCTTTTTCAGAAGAGAAACATAAATGCGAGAATGCAAAAAATGTAGGCTTTGCTTGAATTCAATATTTTCCACTCCATTTTTGACATTTTTATGATAATGTTTTTTCTTCTGCTACACGGTTCACTTACTCGAACCGTTGCATTTGATCAGAAGCAAAAAAAAAACATGGGTCTTTTTCATTACACTCGGTTACACTTGCAAACCCGCGAGTGTGCTTTCCTCGCTTGTGGAGAGAGTACCCGAAACAATCAAAAATTGACATATTCTATCATATGGATGCAATATTTCTAACATAAATATTTTCGCTTCGTTTACTTACTTTCGAGCGTGATAATATTATGACAGGATTTGGTAGAGCATGATATGCATAGGAATTGCAAGATATTGAGACGCGTTTGGGAAGATGATAAAAATATGCAATTGTGTGTTTTCCAGACTTACGTATTGGTAAGTATACACAACTTTTGAATACAAAGCAAGAAACTAGTAGCAATTTCTCCGTTGGGGAAGTAAGTGTCAGCAGGTGCTATACCATGATCATAAAAACGTGATGAACAGAAATGAACTTGATATAGCCGACGAATATAAAAAGTGAAAGTAAGCTTGTGTGGCAAACGCTTCATTTTTGAGTTCGGAATTCCCATTGAATCCATTCTTATTATTTTAACTGGTGTGTCCCTCAATATATTTGGATCAGTCTTCAATATAATGGAATCGTTTCCAATCCAATCATAAGAATATTTTGACCTTGATGACCTTCTACAGACGACATTTTGAATGTTTATTGGTCGTACCCACTGCGAAAGGAATAATTGTCTCTTTTCAAAAATTGGGAAGACGCATATGTACAAGCCCAAAACATTCGCCTATTCGCCGTTATCGGCTAATCGCCCATTCTGTGGTAAGGTAATGGCAGTAGTAACATTGCTCTCTGGAACATTGCCGATAACAAAACTAATGGTCTCTAGCATTGCATGGTCTTTCTTAGTGTATGGTCCCTGGAACATTTTTCTCTCTCCAAAGTATGTTATTTACATGGGGAAACAGAACGAGAAAAAGGACAGAATGTTCTTAACCGTAAAATGTACTTGAAAGCGCCAAATGGAATTTTCAGTCATGTCAACTTTGTCATGTTGATTTTGGATCATTGGATGAAGCTGACATTGTAAAAAATTCAGTGCCCATGTGTACTTATTGGATGTTCAAGAATGTTGCCATTCCCTTGTAAACTGAATATCCATTATCTGTACCACAACTTCCAAGGCTCATCTTATTGTTACAACTAAGGATAGTTAACTTTAATGGTTTTACAAAAATTAAGTACACTATCTCCTTACAAAGGTCCACTAAATTGCATGTTGCTTTCTAAATGTGCCAAGGGCTTTACAAAAACATAATCCACTACGCAATAGACGTAGATGACGACAGTTTGTGAAAAAACTACATAAGGAAAAACTCATCGGGCTCTTCTTAAAAGAATACAAAACATCCCAATACGACGTATCATGTACCAAGAATCGCATTATTAGGGAAAGTATAATATATTATACATGTTCTTGTTCGATAGTTTGTCACTCAATGATTTAGTATATATAATTTGTTATACTCTGGAACTAGCTGTAGTGAACGAAATTGGAAATTGCATGTAGTACTTGCATTTTACCGCTTGCAAGCTTACCAACGCAAATATCTTGTCAGGTATTTGTCGAGGTTCACGTTTCTGAAAGGGATGCTTTTACTCCTAAAATGTGTGTTTGTACGAATATATCAAGCACTTTGTCATTTTTACCTAATATGGAATGTGGCACTACAAGCTTTTTAGTGGTAAATGGACCCGTTCGGTTCTACCGTCACCGATGCAATTGTACATTTAGAGTTTCACAATGGAGCCACTTACATGCCCACTGAGTTCGTTATAAATGTGAGACTATTTTGTGGGAAAACCCCTTAACAGGAAACTTGTGCTTTCATGCCTACTTGATTATAGGAGTGCCTGTGCAGGAACTAACAGAAATGATAGGCGATAGTAAAAATTCAGGGATGGAGAAGTCTCGGGTTTGTGTACGTTTGTAATTCAATATATGTGCGAGTTAGTACACTATTCAAAAGGGGGGGAAGATGAGAAGATGGTACATACATGTATTCTGGCTCACTCTGTAACAATCGTGGGTACAACTTCACTAATAATACGTAATACTCATCATTGGCAATTATTGTTACTGTCAGGCCCTGAACAATAACCGTTTCACGTAAAATGAAGCTTGGTGGGAGTTTTTACCCAGCGAGTTACAGGAGAACTTAAAGGACCAGGAAATTGGAAATGAAACCAAGCGGTTAGGAAAGCGTTATAACTTTTATTATGCTGATGAAACTGCTCATTCGTTTTGAGAGTGCATGAAGGATAGCATTCACTGTTCTAAATATAAAATGATACTTTGATACTTAAGCTATTACTAAGCAAATATACAAATATAAACCACAAAATATGTAAGGCTAATATTGTTGAAAATAGCCACATGCTACATAGTGTTGGTAAGTTGGAAATCAATGCAATGTCATTAATTATTCTTCATCGATGCAAATTGAATGCTTTTGAATGCTGTAAAGTGTCATTTTGATTCGATATTCAGAAAAGTTTCACTGAAAATCTCATCAGAATACTTTTCTTTACAATTTATTTTTCGTTATCGCGAATAATCTTTGTGAGTATATTAAGCTGTTTTAGATGAAAGTGCTATAAAAGCTACTTTTCTGTCTTGCTACTATAATATATGATTTTTATTTCCCTTTTTAGTAGATTTTAAGCTCTCTTTCTCTCATATTTTGGTTTAGTACGGAAATATCAACAAATCTGTTGTTTAAGATCCAGTTTACTACCAGGCAAGTTGTAATCTTTTGTTATTTGTTGGTAGAAACTTGAACATGAAACTTTAACCTTCCTTTTCATAAAGGCAGCAAAGTGAATTCATTATGAAAATTCCACCTATCTTTCTCAGAGGAGAATCTTTTCCGTTCGCAACCTTCCTTCCACCATCCACAATTACCATAAAAAGCATGTACATTCATCGCTTGGCCTTTGCAGCGTCTTTATTACACGTTGGCTGTTTATTTCTGTTGAACTGTGACCTCTTTCCAGCTAAAGGAGTACGCGGTAGAAAGGAGCGGTGTTGTGGTAGTTGCGAAATGATTGCCTGATAGCCTGCAACTAATGTTCCTTTCATAGCAGCAAGAAGGCCTATTTTCATAAGGAACGGATTTTACATGCTCGCTAAACTGTCTCTTCCTTTCGGCAGTTCAATTTTTATAACTCCATGAAGGAAGAGTTTTCTTCGGCTTGGCAGCAGTTATATTCGAAACAGGCGGTTCCAAAAACTTTTATTATGGTGATGAAAGTACGGTGTAACAGTGGCGAAGAAACAAGAATTATGAGCATTAATACATGCACGCTACATTTATGTATTTATGTCGTTTCACAATGATTTTGTACAACATGCAATCAGAAGAAAGTTGCCATCTTACATATTATAGTGATCTCTATGCTAGTTTTAAATTCACAACTAGCCACATATACATATGTACTCTTTACTCGTGCACTTGATGGTTCCCTGACTTGATTTCTTTGCAGAGATTTTCCGGAAAAAAGCAACCAAACGGCATGCTTAGCTAGTGTAATTTTTTATCCGGCCTCTAGCAAGCAAACTTGCATAAATTGTTTCTCTCTCTTCGGTTACTTCTACATATTACTTAGATGTTGGCCTCGATCCAAAGTAAAGTAACCATACACCGTGGAAAGTTGAGATAGATAGATACACACATTGAGGGAAACAGATAGAGACAGATAGAAGTAAAAGGTAAAAGAGTCTATATCTGTGTTCTTTGAGTTTGCAACGCTTCTTGGTGAAAGTCAACTGGGGTACATAAGGCAACGATAAAATTGAAGAATAAGGACTGTTCAAAATAAACTTGAAGAACAATCCGGTAAACTTTGCCAAACTAAAGCTCAACGAAATGGTTTCCTCAACTGCGTGATATTTTCATTCACGTTTTATTCTTCCACTTGTTTTGAGATGAATTTTGTGTGTAATGTACATACATGCTTGGCTGCTGCGACCAGTGTGACCATGCTGTTGTATTACTATATTTTATTTATATACTTTCTCTTTTCATTACTAAATTTATATGAAGGACGATCATAGAGTTCTTAAGTTGCCTTCCTTCTTTCACTTTATTCTTAGAGAAAGCCAGCGGCGGCATGACTAACAGCAAAATAAAAGGTGGAAGTGAAAGGTAACGGTATTGTGGCTTACCTAATGGCAATTTAAGTAATTTTGTTACCAAAGTTTAAGTGAATTTTAGAGTGGTAGTGGTGTCACGCTAGTTTACTCACTAGCGCTCAGTATGCATCGTCTTTGAATCTGTATATTCTTGAGAGGATTTACGTCAAATGGATATAGGCATTCAGTGGTGAAATTGGATCCACATAATATGGACACATGCATACGAAACAAAAACCTCTCCTTTTCTTGGAAAAATCCGCACGTAAAATGTGTTAGAACATGTCCTGGAAGATAACAACACAGAGCACACCGACCGCCGCCGGAGAAAAGGGAGTTCAACCAAGTTAACTAATATTACTTGTACAACAAGTTTAAGCTTATTCAAGCTGTCTTTCTCCAGTGAAAGTTAAGTACGTACTTCATTACATACATTACATCGTCACTCACGTTCTAGTTTAAGGTCGACGGAGAACATGTATATCTAAACATCAGAATAATGGGGATGTTGTATAATATATGATGAAAATGCGTGCACCAAAACAAGCCAACGGAGGACATAGTCAATTTGTTAGTCTACATGCCGCGTAGTTCACCTTGAACTACTAGTGATAGTAAAAATGAAATTCAATGAAAAATGCACGTATTTTCTACAATTGGCAAAATAATAATCTGACCAAAGATCTAGGAAACATCTGTTTCCTAGATCTTTGAATCTGACATGATTCATAGCACTTCCTAGCAATTGATTAATGAAATTATTAAGAAAAGACCTCACCAGGGCTTCAGGTTTCATAATATTCACGACTTTATTTGTGAACATATTCGTATTGAAAACATATGAAACAAAAGAAGTACCACACATTATTAAAATTACTTAAAGCTTGTTCTTTTTACTATTTTATGTTTCCGTATTTCCACCACACTGAAATAAAATTACCAAAATCCCGGTGGGCAGAAGGTTACGACTACGGTTTTTGTGGAGCTCCATACTGGTAAGACATGTAATAGTCTAAATTAAAAATGGGAAAGACAAAAGACTGTCATTTTTCTCACAGCATGCTGCTGACTAGGCCATTTCATCTTATTCTTGCATTATTCTGGGAACCCATGAACTTTTTCTGGGAGTTTCTGCACGACCTTGTCTATGCCACGTGTTTCAATATGACATCAAATTTACAACTACTGTTAGATCATGTTCCTGCATGCAGTATGTAAATAAGCCCATTTTCTGCATTTCCTTACAAACAGTTACAGGAGTAAGTATAAGGAGTTATATAATTGCAAGCATGCCACTATTGCCACTTGCCAGTTTAGCACAATGCCCCTTTCCTAAAAGCATGAATTGCAGATTGAATTAGGCATTATTATGTTGAAGCAGAAAACGATCGTGTTACATAACTGTTAGAAATCCTCACGAACGATTCTTCTTGGAAAATAAAAGAAATCTAGATATCCATGTCATTTTTGAAGCATTACACGTACACAGTAAAAGCCTTTCTAGTAGCTACTCTCACCGTGCATTTTACGTACCTACTATTGGAGCCTCATCTTTTATTCCGTGCCACCAGCAGAGCAATCTTCAGTGTTGCAATAATGTATTAGAGAACGAGATGGTGCACATGAGTTATTGTTGAAAAATGTGATACAGTTCCATTTCATCCGACTGTGATGATGATGACGACTACCATTGTGTCTTTGTTTTATGTAAATTCAAGTACCATTTCCTCTTCAACACTATAAAAATGACTACACAAGACCACTACCATTATTATACTGCTGCTCTATATACCTTTTTATTCTTTCCCAAAAGACTTTACGTCGACGTAGAATGCAACACATTTGAACATCCTTTTGTGTAAATTCGTGTAAGATGAATTTCCTTGATGTGCTGCGGTGTACGTTTTTATAATACGATGGCTCATAAAGCTACTTTTTTGAATGCTACTTGCTTTCTTCATGAAAAGATGAGAGAAAGAGACGGGTAAAAAGGATAAAGATGACGATAAAGAAATGGAGATTTCGTGTTGCTGGGATGTTTCCGTCTCTTTGGTTGTTACTTACCACCACCACCCAGCCAACAATCCCATAAGTATGTTAGCAGCAAAGCAGTAAATTCTCATTGTGCATGACAGTGTTCGAAAGTATGTATGCCTATGTATGTAAGTATATATAAGTATGTCTACGTATCTTATATTTTTTCTCTGTCCCGTGAAAATTGCGACAACTTCAGTGTATCCCAAAGCTATGGTTGAGTCGCATTGTTTTTATTATACATTTTATATCATTAAAACTAAACATAAGATTAAAAGTAATACTAGCATTAGACTTGTAGGTGATGTATATGTAGGGAGATGCAGTTACTACGAATTGTACTGCCCTCCTTATTGCCGCTAATGACAAAAGAATGAGACCGGATTACAAGCTTACTCTGGCCGGAGTAAACTTACTTTCGCTGTGAATGCAAAACTTACTTGTGACAGTCCTTCCTTCTCCAAATTAGTTGAGAGATAATTAAGCGAGGGCGAGTGAAATACTACGATAATGTGACTAGGAGAATGCTTAGCATACAAAATAATTCATTCTACGACCAGTCCAAGTCTCGTCCGGTCATGTAGCCAAGCAAATAGCGTATTTTGAAAATGAATCTGAAGTCTCAGGGTAAAAATTCCTTTGTCCTTATACAGATCTATTATAATCAACATGGGCAACCTTGGCTGTTCACTTTTTCCTGTTGTTTCATGATTTTTCTGCCTTACTTCCTACACAATGAAAAAGAAGAAGAATGGAGAAGTAAGTAGTCAGTAAAGTGAACAGGTTTTCTGAGTTGACAGTGAAATAAAAGTGTAATGTCAGTCATCAAGCATATGGTGACCATATTTTCCGTTCTCCAGGGATATCACTAGACTTTGGCGAAACCAACGGTTGTAATTGCTACACGGAAAATCCAGGAAGAGGAGAGTAATTAAGCGTAATAAAGTGATGTGGAATTTCACTGTGAAAAAGTATAACAATTACACAACTACCTACTCCCCATCACTCAGAGTAAGCAGTAAAAATAGTGGTCTAAAAATTCTTCCATCTGGTGCATAAGTGTGTACTCGAGTGGATTTTCCGGTACTCTCCTATTCTATTCTTTATCTCACTTAAGTGCACCGCACCAACAACGCTATTGACCGTGGATGAGATCAGTATTGTCTTTTTTTGTGTGATTAGTTGGAACAATTAAAACCCTGCTGATTAACGAGTTTTGTAATGACGTAAAAGCAAAAGAAAAGGCAAAGATATTTCGGACAGAACCATGAAAATGCTGCTCACGTTTTGGTCAGCACATGTATACGAGCTTGATAATAAAACTGAAGGAGAAAATGGTAGCACCAAAGTTTTGATGCGGAGAGAAATAAAATAATTTTATTGCGTTTTTTTCTTCCTATCAGGCAGGCAGGCATAGCATACATCTTTGGATTTTAATACCTTTAGGGCGGTAGAAGGAAAAAAGCTAATAAGCCGAAAAATGTAAATTTGTTAATGTAGCGAAAGCAGAGAATAGATAATTTAGTATAAATATTTTTATTAATATAATATTATTAATATATTTATTCCGTATAATAGATATTGATAACAAAATAAGACAGACTAGATGGACTGTCGGGCAAACACTACCAGTCGCATAAAGCAGCGTTCCTTATTGAACAACACTTACTTCACGTTTATGTGCTAAAGAAATAAAAAAACTAATCTTCCAAACACATCCCAATTCCTTATTGCTAAAACTCCAAACGAATATGTAATGCTATTCAGTTTACAGTTATTGATTACAAATTCTACAATGGATCCAATTATTTAAGAAAGAAAGTTGCAAGTTTGAATGGTAGATTATCTGATATTTCCTTGCCCATGCCGCATGCTGCATCTCATTCAGCTACTTATATTTGCTTTCTCTCTCTTTCATTCATTATATTATGTATTTCAAAGCAGATATACAAGACTAAAATATATATTTATTTCTTACCAGAAACTATTTTAAATTAGAAACATTCCTACGGTAAAAGTATTTCATGTATTTATGGGCATGCGGTGACACTACATTATGTAGGCCAAACCAATATATACCGAGTCCTGCTTTACCACTTCAAATACAAGTTAGCTGGAAAAATGTGTAATTTCATTCCCACTGGACTGGTCTGTTCATTTTAAATGATTACATCCTGGGGGAATGGCAGATAATTTGGTTGAATTGACAGGCATATGGCCTATTTTAATTATCTGGATTGCAATTTGAACGGTAGTCATTTTTGATTCAAAGTGGTCGACGGATGACAATTGTGACAACGTCAAACAACATGACAATGAATGAGCATGACGTAAAGAGCATGTTGATAAGTTAATTTTCTTTGAGTACCATACAAGGCAACATTTTCATATACATTATTTGCCGTTTCAAAATCCCATTTTGACTGTAAACTAAAATTAGCCAGCAGCATGAGCTTCACTAGAGCAGCAGAAGGCACTAGTTTTTATTTGTTATTCCATATCTGCAGGAATTCTGCTTTATAACGAGTTGGAACTCCATGATGCTCGTTTTCGATAAGCCAACATAACTGCTACATTCCCCTTAGGAATAAATCATAATCATGATTTGGCGAAAGAATTAATTAATTAGCAAATTATTGGACAGGACATGATTTACAACGGTTGCATGATATGGCACATTAAAGGGTTGGCAGTAATAATAGTAAGGCATTTTTTGGTGGGCGTAAAATAGGAAACACATCCAATGATTCTACACGATTGCATTGCTGAATGTAGGACATAATAATAAATATGTTTTAGTTCCTTCGTTTCGTTTTCTAATGCGATACAATACAATTACAACGTATTGAGGTCTTTGCCTTTATAGCTTTCACTGGAAACGGGTCACATGAAAGACTGATCTTTTATTACCGCTTCTCAAGTGAAACCAATTACTACTACACCACAACAAAGTGATAAAAATGTTCCAACGACTTTGCTAAACGACAGCAATGCAATAATGGAAACTGCTAATGTTTCCTTTTTCTGTTGACTTGTTTTTATATACATAATAATATTTCTTCATGACGGTCTATAGTCTATAGGTGGTAACAATAACGGAGATATTATTTACAGCTTAATTTGTAGAATCGCTGGTGTACCATACCATACCTATCACCTGCCTTACATAATATTGTTCTGTTATTGTTGTACCAGGAGGTTTCAGGATTTTTTGTAATTATATACATTCATTCTACTTTGTGTGGTATAATGCATTAAAATAAATTGCATCCGTTCGGCTATGGAGGTTTTGACGATAAAAAACTGAAGACGAGCAATCCAATCGAAATAAATAAATGATTTCACACCTCATGTAACCAACCTATATCTCCACAATATATTATTATGATAAATAAATGGGTAAAAATCAAAATTCACACTCAGGCCGCTTCATTTCACTGTGATACTTTCTTCTTTTTCGTAAAGAAAACTTTTTCCTTGACTTTCTCCCTTCTACAGTGAATAAAACTATTACAATTTTTCCACGCTGAGAAGCAGTTTGATAATGACGATTACGATAACTTGTGATGCAATTTCCACAGCTAGATCCTATCCGGTGTCCCCCAAAAAGTTTGTGAATAAATGTGCCTAAGTACCACTGAAAGAACGAAAACTATGCTGTAACCGAATTAACTTCAAAGCTTTACATTCAAATCGGCCAAATATCATCCTAAATTCTGATGTTTCCTGCAAAAATGATAATAAGATTATTTTTGGAGACGGAAAGGGAACTGGGAACCGATCTACGTCTACGACACAAAGGCCAAGGCGACCGTCATCATCCATCACACCAGAAGGTGAATTCACTCTACAGAGGGTTTAGGACAGAATGCTTGTGGAAAATTGACACATTTTAATAACTGTCTCATTGCCCCACAAAGACACAACTACAAAAATCATAGGTTTTGGGTGGCAACTCGCAAGTACACAACGTGTGAATTCGTACTTCTTGAAGAGCACTTATCAGAGAATTAAAATTAATTCTTTGTTCGCTTTTTAATGCGGCACTTGTTGTCGTGTGACAATTGTCCGCGTGGCAATTTACCTCGTGAATCTGCTCCCGTTTTTGTTGTATAGCATGTGCAGTCAAATCTACACAATAATGATAAATGAATTTCAAGTTGGATCCATTACCTTTTCAACAAAATGGATGCTTAAGTGTATGCTTCTTTTGTTATGAGACGGTTAACAAATGAAAAATATCCCACTACATGGAATATCATCACACCTTCCTTTTTCATTTCACATCATTTTGTGAAAGTTTCTATGTAGCAACTAACAAAACCGTCAAGTCAAATGTATATCACGACTAGTAGTCACACACGGATGGAGACACATTTAAGTTTCCAAATCATCACCATGTTCTTATAACATTAGACTGTCGTTTGCATGTCTTGAAGAAATACGACAATATAATGCGTAAGTGCTCAACTTTGTGGGACCAAAGTTTTCCTTTTGCTACGAACGAACGAATCAGACTACACCTTTTTCCGGTACACTTGCTACTCACTGTAGTCAGTTCTTGTCATTTTCCAGTTTCCTTGTACAATGTACGGACTTACATACCTGAAATACCGAACATTAAAGGGTTTCAACTGATTCTCCCATAACATACGTATTAACCAGCCAAAACACAAATAATATATTTTGCAACTACACAATTGGTTCAAGTTTTTATCTCTGCCATACTACAATCATGTATATACATGCCTATAACGAAAGGTTAAGAACATTGGTATATGGAGTGTAAAAATAGATTAGTCGATTAACTGTGGGTGTTCTTACAAAAAAAGAATCTTGATCATAAATGGCTTTTGTAATAATGGTCATAATGGGTATTTTCATGTTTCTCACAGAAATATCCATAAATCGAGTAAATTCAAATGCAAGCAGTATGTATTGTACTATATTAAGTTTTCTACCGTTTGACTTTCACCAACTGTTTCTCCCATGATTCTCTGGACGGGACTGATTGTGAAATTTTTAGGACCCATTTCCTTCATTGCCTGTGTGCTACTTACTCAATCAGATTGCGCCACAATACCATCATCGCGTGGTGTATAAAAAGACATCTTGGAATGATTTTAGTTTCATAGGAAAACACATATCTATGTAAGCATACACTTATATATAGTGCGCTTCTCCACAGAATGGCTAACATTTTCCGTTCCTTTTATACACCTTCAAATGATCACCATGAATGCAAGTCGGAAGAATAGTTTCTTTATAGCTCCGCCGTATAAACACCCTCGCAGATAAAATTAGCCTTTGAGGGAAAAAGCAAGAAATTATAGGAGTATAAGCTAGTAGGGGGTATAAATTTTCTCCTGTTAACGTTGTTACTTATAATCAGCTATTTTTGGCTTTAACACTTTTTGGTACTAGATAGGTGAATGTATTTTATGTACAAACATGCACACCTCTCTGTGGTGTACCTGCACATACATACCTACAAATATATATTGGGCTTTATAGGTCCATAAATATATCAAGCCGAAGCAATATCACACATACTAAAAGAAAGTCTTTTTTATGTTGCTGATATTTGCAAAGTTTAACTTCATCTACTAACTTTGGAACAACGTCAGGGGAAAGTACAGTATTTTATGTATTGTTAAATGAAGTCAAGGCATATCATGCTCCGACAACCGAAAGAAAAATAGAAATGTACTCTTTCTTTGAAGAAACCACTTTATTCTGCAACATTGCTCGTTTTCACAGCCAATCTCCGTTCTGATTTTTCTTTTTGATTTTATACCATTACATGGCAGCCGACACACTCCATAATAGGCATTATATCCTCGAGCACCATGTACATAGGACACATTTACTCACGCCATATCACTTCCACCACTCAACAAACATTATGACTAGTATTAATACAATAACTTTTTCGGTGGCAACTTTGTTACCATTCCCCCACAGTTTCACTTTACTCTTTTACTTGGCACGCTCGGCAAGCCAGGTAAGGTGGAATCATTGCCAAACATAAAGACCAAATGCAAACCTCATCTGCAGCTCCATAAATTCCTCATGATGACGTAGGTTTAACAGCCATTCGTTGATTGAAAGTTCAATTTAACTTTTATTTAACAGATACCTTAAGCATTGGAATACAGTAATGAGTGTTCGCATTCCCAAAAAAGATGGAGATACACTCTTGTGAAATAAACAAATTTAGAACATGCCAAGCCAGAAAAATCTCCAAATTTAATTTCTTCCGTACAAAGACATTTACATTCAAAGCACACTAGAAAGTTTCAACGAAAACTTTTGTAGACCGGGGGAAAGGAATAAAGTTTAAATTTTACCATTTTGTTTTTTAAAAAACGAATGGAATGCGCTACTCCTCGTTATCTGGTCGAATAAATACTTTACTAAACTAGAAACCATTAAAATTATATCGTACATACGAATAAAATCAATCTGCAGTTGAAAGTTAGCAATGATAGTAGTTATATACGTCATTAAGGTATTTGTATATAATCGCTACATTGAATTTGTTGAGGCAAGAATTTACAATAGACTCAAGTCAGGCTCACCATTAATGAATGCATGATAACTTGTGTTCTAGAAAATCATGCAAGTTTGGATATTTATAACTATCATGTGACCGTTATAGATAACTAATACTAGAAAACATTTTATTTCCTGTTCTTCTTCATGAAAGCTTACATCCTATCTCCATAATAAATGAGACACACGAACAAGGTTAAGGATGACTAGGATTTTTGCTGTGCTCAGCCATAAGATTTTTTCCTGTACGAATTACCACCGCCGCCACTATTACCGCTACTACCTTCCCACCGCCAAATCCACCGGATCCTTAAAAGCGCACATTCTACAAACTTATCTTTCCCATTTAGGACATCATTATAAGTATTCATCCTATTTTCCCTCTACCTTTTCTCCATTTCTCCCATCTTTAACTTGCTAATCCTCCTGAGAGACTACGGCTGATACCTAATAGACGACGACATGAACATCATGCATGATAAATAGTTTATCCTTCTCTGAAAGAAACGCGTTTTCATAGGACACACTGTGTTGAAATCGTTACCGTTACGTGACGCATCTTTCCCTTGTCGAGTTCAAATTCGTGACCTATTTGTACCTTCTCCTGATGATCGGTTAAACAAGTATGTGTATGCGCTTTCACGTGTTGGCAGTTGCTATTATATGGACTGTGGACTTTCATTATTACACAAGGTTTCTTGCTAGTGTGAAAAGAACTGTTAAAAAGGAAGCGGAAGGATTTCGCATTTTACCAAGGACCACGTTGTGACAAAGTGACAACGGGTTTTATGGTCCTACGTGAGCTATCCATTGTTAATGATTCTTTTCTTGGTGAAGTAGGAAAATTCCGTATGTTTCACTTGTTCTGTTCAACTCCTCGGAGAGACCTATATTGTTTAATAAAACCTGCAGAAATATGTACGAGAACCTCGTACATTCAGTACAGGAGTATGGCGAAAATGTTTCATCAAGTCCGTACCAAAAACCCACTGCCACTCAACCACTTCTTGTTAACCAATACATATATTTAAGACAGGCAAAATACCAGGTTCGGTAATAGAAACATGGGGTGAGTAAATATTGTTACAAGAGAAATGGTTAACTTTATGGCTAGTTTTACATGTTCCGTCCAATTTCAAGTCTCTTACTCAAATCAATTTGGCTTTTCATACAAACTAAATTGTGCATTGCATTGGTAATTTAATGGCGTGTGTGGAAGGAGACACTGGTAGAGCAGGGCACATTTTTAATGTCTATGTCTCCAGGCTGAATAAAGTGCGGAGCTGCTTTTGAAGTACTAGTTGTTGTACTCTTAAGCTGAATGATGATTAATGACAGCATAGTACGTTCATTTGCGCCTGAGTTTGACGTGATATTTTATATAAACTAGTTCGGGTTATTTTTTCAGTAAAATGAGATGCCAAGAACTTTTTTGGACAATGTATAATTAGCTACGCACTTGAATTTTTACAAAAATCCAAGAGAAAATCCTGCTAAAGCTCCCAACAATGATTCCTTTCTCACTCTTTCACCCGCTTTCCCGTTTCTTGGCTGGCATCTCATTTTTCAGTGAAAGGGCGAATGAGCAACCAAAGAAAAAATATAAAAACACCAACTCATCAGCTTCATGATGTGAGGATGATCATCATCATCATTCTTAATACTTGAGTGAATAATACAATAAAACATGTAGCAGGATATTGTTCATGTTCTACATTCCTTTCGCATACCAAAGCATGGAATGATTGTTTGCACTGCTCTGCGTGTAACCAGCAGCGGGAGAAAAGGAGTGAGAAAAAAATGATTATTTTATCCGTAAATATGTAGCAAATAGTACATTATATGGAGCCATGGTCCATGTCCCATACCCAAGACTTCTTGAGTGCGCCGCTTGTACGTGCATGTAACAATAACAATGTACGCATTCACCGAATGAGTGAATATGATGTTCTTTCGCGCTTTTCCCTTTCCTATTACACACACGGCTATTCCGCGATAAAAACTCTGTAAAAAGCAAACAAATGAAACCAGAAAAGCGTTAAAGGAGAAGGAAGGAAGGGAAAGTGAGAAGAGAGAAAGAAAGGAACGCATTCATGTCGTGTCGTTTCTTGTGTGCATATGTGTCTCTTGGCTGTAACATGCAAGTAACTTGGTTGAAATACGAATCAAATTGTGCTTACTTTAATACTTACTTAGTATATATATACGCGTATAAATATTATGTATTAAAACATGGCGTACGACGACCGTTACTTATTTGCCTTTACACGACACGACCTCAGTACTCTCTCACAAATAACTGTATCAACTTTTTTATACTTAAAGTACCACTTACACTTGGCTGGACACTTTATATTATTGGTATATACATTTACCCATTATGTTGTTCTTGTTTGTAAGTTTCCACCCCCGAGTAGTCCCTAAAAAGACGGATGAGACATTGTTTACCAGGATGTATTTTTTTGGAGTTTGGAATGTACGCTTAAACTCTACCATTTTCTAAAAATTATATGAGCCGTGATGCAATGGTCTTGAGGCCATGGTATAGTACATAACAATCATAGAGTCTTCATTCGTGTATCATTTTTTCCACTTGGCGTCATTATTCCTTTCTCCTAATATTTTTTTCTTTTATTACATTTTTAGGACTTTTCCAATGGTCATCATTTGATGACATGATCTTTTTTGATGATTATCAGTATCAGCACCAATAACCGCTTATGTGGCATGTTACTGTGTGGATCTGATGGCAAAACAAGTTTTTTCCCTTTTAATAAATAAGTGGAGTAGACATACCTATAATACCTATTATTAAATATTGTACGGGTTTCCTAATGATATTAACAAAATGGGAGAAAGTATTAAGTTTATATTTACGGTGGTACTCTCTCTGTTATATATTTTTGGGCTGTTTAGAGAAGGATGAAAAAATGTTGTTTTCTCGGAAGAAAGGATATCCGTACATCATAGAATACAGATGCAGGCAAAGACAATTTCAAAGTGATATTTTCTCCTTGTTGCATGAGCACGATGTCTATAATATCGTGGACTATATATGGACTTACGTGCAAAGAAACTAGCAGTAGTCTCTTTTCTAGAAGGGGTTTCCACATCGTTTCACTCAAGTAATGCGCTGTAATTCTGGGGAAGATTCTGTAGGAGTAATAATAATACGAGTACTGGGAGTAAGAGAACTGGGAAGAAAATAAAGGAGACACTTTTTGCGAAAAGATGTATTCACAACTTACAAATGTTGTAGTGTAGAAGAACAGTTCTGATATAATAATGATGATGATGTTATATCACAATTCAGTACAAAGCATGAGGATGCTGCTGATAAGGATGCTACTTTCCTTCTATTTCATTAAATAGATAGGATTTCTTGAAAGCTTAGATTTTCTGTATAATGTAATGACATTTGGCTCAAACACGGTTATCTTGCAAAGAATCAATTTATAGGATGCTATATAGTCCAAGTCCACCCTCATATGTACAATACTCTGTTTGTAACAGAAAACTGCACCAAAATAACGTAATATATTAAAAGTAAGAGAATAACTTGTCGCAGGTGGATGTCTGTATTTATTATCGTGTAGATAATATATGGGCCCTCTGCTTCCAATTTTCTTTTACGTCTAAATACATATATGTAGGTGTAATATGCTTTGTAAAACATATACGTGCAAACTTTTTTTACAACGTACGGAAAAAGCGGTCCGCCAGATTACTTCCGGTATAGATCCTCTTTTTAGAGACAAATGAAAAACGCTTGCTATTGTGAAATTGGATATGGAGAAAGTCTATATTCGATTGATATGAAAATTGTAGATTCCATGTGCAAAGTACAAAGTATACTACTGTTGCATATCATCGTCAACAAGGTTGTCAATAAATATATCATGCATGCATGCGATACATTACAAAGACGAATGGAAATATCATCATGACCGAATTGTAGTTATTTAACTACATTTTATGTATAAAAAACTTCTTCGTTATCCTGCTGGAAATTAATGCTCCTTCCTACCCGGGGTAAATTAAGATGTAGTAGGAAGAATGCTCAATGATAAAACTCATAATTGGCTCGAAAGCCTTGTAATTTTTTCTCCTTATCCATTCTTGCCAGAATAGAAAGTTATGTTGTGAACGATGGTATCACCTGCACACAATTCATCAAAATTTATCTCCAGTCAAATATGACTTTCACTTCTCCAAAAGTACCTTTTTATTAATGCCAACCAGGGGAGGGAAATTGTGCAAAATAAAATAACAGCAATAGTTTGAAATATTTTTATAAACACCATATATGAATACGCAGGGAGTCAATAAGAGCTACAAATCATAATAGCCAATGTTCTCGTTTTTTCTTGCTTTTATTGTTAGTAAAAAATAAAGTTGGTCTAGAAAGAAGGAAATGATAACAGATTGTCAGTCATTGGTTGCGGTGATGTAAACCACGGTTAGAATGTGAATGCCCATCTCCTGGGAGAAAAGACAATCACCACAACTAGAACACTATCAATGTCTGCTGTGTAGAATGACAGAAGGGTGTAGGTGGTATAATAACAGCCTTCCAGTTTTATAAATGTTCTGTCGCAGTTACATCTTCTTCCCGTTTTCACGGACATTCGTTTTGGTATGTGTGAAAGATGCATAATATTATGTGTATTGAACAGAAGCAACGAATTGAACGGTTCATTTTTGTTGTTAGCGTTATCAGGATTTTCAAGGAGAGAACCGTTGCGGATGAGAACAGAATGACCATTAAACATTCCTAATGCCCATATTTACTTCAAAAAGCGTATGAACATGCATGTTATATACCTACATTGAAGTAAAAAGCGACTTTTATCTTGCCACATTATTGTTTCTAACGCCACTTTTCACTTTCATCCGTCTAACACGCAGAGAATGGACGGAACATCTTTTTCACTTTTGGGAGAGAGGAAGTGCTGCTAATGGATGGCTGGCTACATACTCTAGATGGATGTAGTGAATGTAATATTTACCTATAGGGGGTACAAGTCAGTTTTAGTCAGTCATTCATGGTGTAATACATGTATACATAGCTGGTTGGTTTAATAACTTTCACTCCCTCTCTTTCACTTTAAGCATTGTTTAGTTTTTATTTCTTTTAGCTTGTTATAGTACAAATGGTTATAAATGGTTTGTTATTACTTCTACTATGGCGAACGACTACTGGGCTATCGCCTTTATGTTCCAGGTTAAGCCCGTGGCAATAACCCCGTCATGCTAAACAATAACAATGTATGAATGAACTGCAGCAAACAATCGCCACGCTACTCACAGTCATACGACCAAAATGAATAGAGCAAAAGAGGATGAGATGAGGTCAGCGAAATAAAACTCATCTACTTTCAGTCGCCAACCCAGTGTTACTTTCACTTCACTTTCTACTTCTCTTCCTTTCACTTTCTCTCTGCATCATCACCACCACCCCAGTGCATATTATTGTGTCCATATGTCCGCTGCCTGACAGGAGAACCAGACCGCCAATAATAATACTCCATATTCCACCTCTTCCTTCCGTTTCCTCTATTTATACAGTGAGCATGATATTCTGTTTCGCAATATTCCAACTTTTCCAGCTGTTTCGTGAGAAAAGATGCTCCAAACGAGCATCTGTAGTAAATGTCATGTAATTTGTAATTTATGGGCACGTGTGTTTGTGATCGCATAAAATGGAAATGGGTACAGTGTAAACCGGGAGTATTAGTTTGGGCACCCTCCTTCCATCAAGAAGATCATGACGGCTGTAAGCTGTATTTCAATACATTGTGTTATATAGATGATGATGCGCGTATATATATTTACGTAATTTGTAAATGTGAATATTATATGTATTGGCTTGTATACAATAATAATGATGATACAGTTTGCCAAACAGCCTACCAACCAACTGGAATGAAATGAAGAGTGTTTTTCTTTTCTGAATTCGTATGATTCTATTTACAAGTGAAAGTTGGTGGAAAGAGAATCCTGAAGAGTCCATCAGAGAGTTCCATTCAATGAGAGTGCACGGTTAAAACATTAAATAGCTCTCCTTTTATAGCATCATAGAAACGTATACATGTAGCAAGAATACACGGGAATTATTGCTCTTTTCACTCAAACATTCATTACATTTCCAACAAACAGACTAACAGACACCAAATGCAAATACTGACTATGGGAAAAACTTGTGTGGTCGGTATAACTAGTAGGGAAGTCCAACATTTTATGATCGCAAGAACATATCTTTTCCATTTGAAAGTTAACTTTTATGGGCTGCTTTCCCTCTTTTGTCTTATTGCTTTCCACTGTCTCACTCTGCAAATAGGTTTGGCTTGGGTGGGCTGATGAATTTCATTACATTAATGATACCATAATTTAGTCTTGTAATTTTTGGCAGTTGTACATGTGCATATTCATGAGTAGAAATGTGTTTGCGTTGTAGAGTGGTAAGAGTTACGTTAGTGGACGTGTTTTATTATTATCAGAATGGTCACAAGAGTAGAAATGACCGTTAGTGAAGCATCCAAATAATTGCCCCACACGATTTCACCGACTAGAGACGTAACGTACTTTGTAAAATGGTCCGGATATTTATAATTACATACATTGTTTAAATGTTTCATTAAATAAAATCCTATCCTGTTCCAATGTGCAATTTTGTTGGAAAATAGGCGTATTATAACATTACACCTCCTTGGTATTATACGTCCAGTTGAAGACTACGCGAATCCCACCGTAATCCTACTTAAGTATTCTTGAATCTAAACCCTGGTATATTTCTATGAAGAAAATGTGATTAATTTTCAGATTCTTTAAACATGAGACATACCTATATGCATATTATACAGGTGTGTGTTGAATTTTCCTTGGAAAGGGAAACCCAGGGATTGAACATTATGCAATTGTAATTTGTTTAGACAACCAACACTAACCTCTACGCCAAGCATACCGTGTAGTTCTAGGAATTTTCAATGTTGGCTGCATTCTCTGGTGATAACGTTGGATGCTTTATTGCACCTTTCCCTGTTGTGTACCATCCTTAATCAATTTAATTTTTCTCTGGAACTTTACGACTTGTGTCCACCTACGCAACCTTGGCGTGGGTATGCCTATGTGCCTATACCGTGGAATATTTCTTAAAGTCCAGAGTAATTTCTTCATACTGATTTGAATTCCACAGCAGTCTGCGGCAATTAGTCAATCAAACTGGCACGACACATGGCTCCTTTCACGTTCCGTCAAGCTAAATAAATTATGTGCTGGCAAGTCAACGTTAATTAGATCACTAGCAATGTAGAGTAGAGTGAAAGTATGTGCTTAATTTATTATTACAGCGATAAAGCTAAGAACCTTTGGAAAGGAGGCAGCTCTGTATTCAGAATTTTGTTACTAGAATGGGGGTAGTGACAGTTTCATGATATTGTTATATTATGCAAACGCATTCACGAAACGGGATCAGCATTGTATTATCATCGTCAATAAGAGCAGCAACAGCATACATAATCGTATCAAACGTCGTTCCAATGTTAAATTTTGCTAAAAGATTTACGTAATAGCTCAACACTTCCAGAGAATCATTACCAATTACATGTGACTGAAAGTTGAGATCTCACGAAAATCTACATTCAACAGTGGAACTTTTTGCCTTTCCTATGATACATACAATGTAGTTAAATTCAGGGATTCCATTAGATTTGATTGAAGTACAAACAGGAACGAAGTCCCTAGCAGAGTGAAAGCAAGAAAAATGGGTAATTATAGCTACAGCAATTTATTTTCATCAGCAACTAAGGCAAGCATAGATCCCTAGAGCAGTAATTTCATTATCTCGTCTACATCCTATAATGATACTTAACTTTACTAGAGGTTCTTTTCCTTGTGGTAACAACAATACTAGCTATAAAACTCCTAATTATAACCACAATTCCAAATTGTGCTTTATCTCCAAACTTTATTAACTGAATCAGGATTGGCACATTTCGAGAAGAAAATCTGGGTGGAAATCGAGTACAAGCATTGTCCTTTATACACAGTATTTCTACTTTCACACTTTCTCCTTTTCACCACGCATCACCAACAAGGGATGAATATCTAGTGAAATGTTTAGAAAAGAAACCTTGAATACTGATTTTGGCACCGCTACGGGACCAAAATATAAAACTAGATAAAAGAAAAATAATGGTATACCGCCTCAGTATATAGGTTTATATAATGTTTTTTCATTCACATTCACGCACTCCACACAATAGAATATAGCAGGACATTACTTATTGAAACTAAACTAAGCTTACCTTTTCAGTGGAACCGACTGGCGAAACAACAAAGAAGAGAACTTTTAGGTTTCCCATCAGAAAATGCTTAATATACCTGGTGCTAGGCATATAACGGACGATCCCTTTTATTATCTTTGTATAAAAGCAAAAGTACGTAGAGAGTGTACTGTGGAGATTGCAGACGGGAGTCATGTGTGGGCTTTTGGTTGGAGTGGTTGGTACGTTAACGTTACTTATTTATTTAGGCCACTTATTGTTTCGCAAAAATGTATATGGACAGAGAGTATAAAAACAATATATTAAATGAACATACTATACCCAATAAAGTTTCTGCATTGTGCTTTATCCAACAACAATAATATATTGATAAGACAAGCATGCATTATATGTGTTTAGTGCCTTTCTCTCAACTATTCTTGTTCTGCTTCCTTTTTAACTCAAATTACATAATAATAATTCAGGAGATGAGGTTCCCTTCATTACTATGCATGTACGATAACGAAAACGTTTAGCATTCTGGGTATTATTCTTGGATATTACGCTACTCTCACTGGAGCTGGAACCACTATGCTCGTGTGACCGAAAGAAAAAAAACCAAGAAGAATTCTTGTTTTCTTCTCCCTCTTCTTCACTGATCGCTTGGTCGATAGTGTGTTTAGATTTTAATGAGAAAGGCTATACAGCTCAAAGAGTGCAACTTTCATGTTACCATCAAATGCATATACAAAAAGTGTAAAGAAAGTAATCGCCCGTCAAAGACAAGGAAAAAATTACGTAATAAATATGGGCCTAAGAGTTGCGTTGTTCTATTGACTGGCGTTTTTAGTGGCTTTAGATATAAAATCTGTCACTTTACTTGCTTGCTTATTCCAAATAGCACTGCTCAAGCACACTGAAAACAAAAGAATGGATCGTGTGAATCCAATTTCCTAAACTACGCTTTCCGTATGAATGAAAAACGACCAAACAATGATCCAACTTAAAAAAATCCTCTTCCTATGCCCGTATTTCATAATTTTCCACTGGTAAACATAGGCTGTGAGTTTGTAGAATCTCAAAGAAAAAGATCCTGATTTGATTGCCTGTCTAGTTTACTGGTCGCTTTGACTCAACTTTTACAATGGAAAGTGCATTTGGTGTTCAAAGCGGAGAGTAGTGTGGCGGAGAAAGTTATGCAACCAGGATGATGAACAACTATTAAGCAAGGAGTAGAATCACTTTAATGATTTTCAAGCTCCCTGCTTCAGAACCAAGTCTGCGTCTATAATTGTTCGCATTTTATAAATTAGCGATTTGTTCATCTTAAGATGGTAAAAAAGTTTCTTTTCAGCTTAAATGAGATGGCTCCCTTTCAAAATCAACAAAATGTTGCAAGTGTGTCACAGACTCATTATAGAGTGTCATGTGCCATCTTTATAAACAGGAGGCTTATCATGGCTAGACTTTACTATAGTGGTGGTTGTAGTAAGACTTATGGAGGCTGAGGGAAAGGAGACACATATGCATTAGGAAGAGTATAATAATCTCTTTAGATAGTTTTCGTCGCAGTTTTTAAAAGGACAAAACTTATTTCACGCCCTGCTGGATCAAAATTAATCCCATTTGACTGTGCAAAGAAGATGACATGCTGGTTATTAGCTCTAGTTGGCACATGCTATCGGCGTAAGAATATTATTGTAGCATTATATAGTGCATTTTTTGATGAATGAACCACAAAAACTAAACCCAGATATGCTTGGCTTCGTCCTCTTTTTATGTTTTTGTAAGAT
This sequence comes from Coecobrya sp. COE2, assembly GCA_027743765.1. Classification (NCBI taxonomy): domain Eukaryota; kingdom Metazoa; phylum Arthropoda; class Collembola; order Entomobryomorpha; family Entomobryidae; genus Coecobrya; species Coecobrya sp. COE2. The sequence continues at coordinate 6,125 of JAHZMV010004471.1, read as the reverse complement.
AAATATATATTACATGTCCAAGTTTTTAGTGCCTTCGAGAATATCACGATTTGTAATAAGTCAGTCAAATTACATCCAATGGGAGTGTTTTAATTTGTGAAAGNGTATTATATAGTGCATTTTTTGATGAATGAACCACAGAAACTAAACCCAGATATGCTTGGCTTCATCCTCTTTTTACGTTTTTGTAAGATAAATGTATATTGAATGTCCAAGTTTTTAGTGCCTTCGAGAATATCACGATTTGTAATAAGTCAGTCAAATTACATCCAATGGGAGTGTTTTAATTTGTGAAAGTATAATATAATATAATAAATGGAACTGTTTAAATACCCTGCATAATATACATTAGATCAAAAGTATTATACTTGAACACATAAATTTGAGTTGACTAATTCCTTTTTAATGAAGCCTGTCATTATAATCAAACACATGGAGAAAATTGGCATGTTCATAGAGACCATTGTAGTGATATATACATAAGTGCAGAGCACAATTCAAAAAAATTATCGTTCTTGTGATTTGTGTTAGTGTGATTTTCAGCACCTGTTAAAATTGCAGAACATACTAGCATGCTGTTTTTGTTTTAAAAAAATCCTCTCGAGTTCCTTATGTACATTGAAGCTGAAAAAAATGTATCAGCGATACATTTTTCAGCTTAAGATCATTTAAACCTTTAGTTTTGTCATAATGTTTCTGATAAGGTGTTTCCAAAAATAGCTGACCAATTGTTGCAAGGAAAACTTTATCTATTCAGGAAATGAGTGCTGCGGAAGTAATATATCACATGAGAATGCTGTAGCTTATATAATCTTTTTTCATTTCAAAATGCTTGGCACCATGAAAGGAGTTTCAGCAAAAGCCAAAGGTGACAGGATGGCACCGGGGAGACTGTTACGTGATAATCGTAATGCGTTAATAGAAATACATTCGAATATGTATTAATTCTTAATCTGTCTCACGTTAAATTGATAGCTGTTTGCGTATTTTGTTCAATGAAAGAAAGCAAGAAAAATGAATTCTAAATACCTAAGCAAGGGCCTATGAAAATTACTGAAAACTTCACATTATCGACGATTTTTGCAGCTCAATGCCAAGTGGATATTTCCTGTAGGTTTAATGGGTTTCATCCACTGCACAAACCATATTATATAAATGTACCTAATCTCAATTCTATTATCTAAGGAGAGCTTATACAACCGCTACAAATAATGCTTTCTTGTAATGTTTTGCGATGAGATATAAAAGCAACACTATCAATACTTTTATACTTGGTTGGATTCTATCGTATCGCTCGCCACGATAATATTCAATACTCCCCACATATGCATGTCTCTTTTAACCACTTCATGTCGTTGTAGAAGGGTCAACATAGACCGTTGTAAGTAGACATTTTTGGTGTCGTAGGGTAAAGTTATCACAAGAGTTAATCGCTGACATTGCAAGAAATAATCACATCAGGAAAATACTTATCTAAGCATACAAAGGCGGTCACCATTTCATACACCTAATCGTTTATTGGGTATAGGAAAACACCAAAATCTACTCACGCTGACAGTCAAATATTTAGTAGTTGAATCTAGCCATGAGTTTTAGCTATTACATAATATGAGTTTTCACCAGTTATCCTTAAATCTTGCGTATGTGACTTCAATGAAAACTTGGTAGACCTTACAAGAGCTGAAAGATATCATGGTCGCTTTGCCAAAAAGCAAGGCAAAAGTGAAAGCGCTGTCAAGTGAGAAGGATGTAAAGGAAAACAGGAAGCAAATGAAAGACCCCCCTCCGTATTGTCCTTCTTTAGCTATCTATTGGCAGGCACACGGCAACTCACCCAGCTTCCTGACTCTGATTTACTTCATAGCAACTTTAGGCAATGGAAAGGAAGGGAGCAATAAGTGAAAAGGAAACAGTGTGTCTATTTGGCACTATGCATGTACCTTGGAAAAGTCCAGTGGATTATGGATGCATCTATACAAAATGTTTATATACCTACTTTACTTACATGGGAAACTTTCTTGAGTGAAATATTCTTGTTTAGACTGAGTCGCAATTTATATTTCATAGTTATTATTTTTGACAAATATGCTGACCAAGAGGCACAAGATTATGTTATACATACTTCTCTCTGCGTATTAGATAAGGGCCTTATCAAAAATAATCCTTTGTATTTATGTATCTTCCTCGAACATCTTCATTATGTACCTTTATCAAAATAATTCGTGGCTATCAATCATAAATATGTAAATCCCTAGATGTAATATACAACGAAAAGAGCAAAAAAGCTGGACTGGTATTCCGTAGAAAAACACTGAACTCATGAGAGTTAATACCAATTCGTTACATGAAACTACCTGCTGGAGTTGGAGAGTGAAAGCAAGCTCTGTGGAATGTCATTGCAATTCTATATTCGTCAAAAATACTAAATATTGATATGTGAGGATTTCCGACTCAGTATGTATGCATAAGATGCAGTAGAAAGATAATAAAAAATACATAGGTGCTCGAATTGACGATTTCCCAATGTTTGGTTTCTGGGAACCTTTTTGCTTTATTGGATAATATGGTTAAGGGGTACGTAGAAAAAGCATGAATACCACTATGTATACTCTAATACAAGGAAGAAAATTCACTTTTGTATGTTCGTATGATAGACATCGTTTAAGGACCTTCCCACTTTTACCTTTCTTGAGCATACGCTATTTTTTCTCTTTTCCATTTGTGTAAATGTAAACACTCCCGACAATTTTGGAAAGGACAACACACAAAACATACTTAAGTAAATGCCTATTCAGTTTCATATAAAAGAAACTTCATACATGCTTCATACATTGTTATGTAAGGTAAAAGTAAAAGCAAAAGTGCGGAAGCTGTTTTATAGTCAATTCGTCTTGCTCATCACTGGGTTTTCTAATGACGTCAAGTGGGAGCCGTATTATAGTTTTATACTGGTACTATGTAATGCAAAAAAAGTAAACTTTGCTGGCAACCCAAATCGATTTTATTATTTGTAATTTAAATTTGTTTATATAGAATAATATACAGTAGATTATATTTAAAACTTTTTTAGCCAGTCACTAGAAACTGGTATAGCAAAAAAATGTTCATTTCCTAAACGTTGCTAAAACCTACACCTAAATAACACTTGAATTGATTTTTGCAACGTAATTCACGTAACTTTGCAAATGTACATGGGTAAGCACGACACAGTTATATAAGCATAGAATGGTTGATTTTTAGGTAAAGGTCTAAAGTGTGCAAAATGCGTCTTTCGTTTAACTAAACATTACTAAATAAAGAATCATGTATGTACGTAAGTACATATTATGCAGTAATTCATGAAATAATTTTATCCTGTCTAATCGGCTTCCTCAGCACTTCGGTTCTGGAGGGAAATCATTACGCGTTTGATGAAGAAGAATTTTAAATCCCTTGGCGTCGGAAAGTACATGAAAGCTCATGACGTCACTTTACCCGTATACCAAAATAAGTACATGCTTTCTTCTGTCCATATGCCATATTTGATGTGGCCCTTTACACTTTCACTTGCGTGGGGAGCCATTTATCATTATCAAGCCGATTTTATACCAAGTGCACACAGTCGTTTAGTTTTATCCCATTTATCTATGTGACGACTCATGTAAGTTAGGTAAGTAAGTATACAATTTTGCACTTTCACAAATACACGATTGAAAGTTAATAAAATTAAAGTGATGTAGTACATTTCATTTGGAGCTCAAGCTTTGATTTAAAAAAAATGCTGATAATGTAACGTTCTTAACTCATGGGAAAAGAATTGTATTGGACTGCTTCTACATGGAAAAGTTTGTACATCATATCCTAGTCACGTCTTGGCTTCTCCTGCTTTACCCTTCCGATTATATTGATTTGTAAGATTAGAGATTATAAGCTCAAAATATAATTATAAGCTCAGAATCAAGGATATATAAGCTGTTGTTTTTTTTATCTCATTACCCGTGTGAGAATGAGAATTATAAGATAAAGTTTTTTTTCACGTCCAGTCCGCCAAAACTGAAATCAAGAAAGTTGGATACAGAGAGTAATTTGAAAAGAAAATATCCCGTGAGACTACTTTTTTAAAAAAAATGATACTTGTACGGCACAGAGTTTGGGATTCACATTTATCATAAATTGAACGGGAGAAGAAGTTTACACAGTCAAGAAATTGCTGGTATTCGCTTGATAATGCTGTGAAAGCGAGGCTGTTTTTCTCCAAACTTTCAGTGCATACTTTATCTCATTCCTTTTACTTTTCGTTCAATGCCTGGTTTATTATTGTATTCTCTCAAGCCACTTATACATCGTACATCTTTCTGTGCATTGTAAAACTTTTTTTACTTTCACTTTAGTTTGATTTTTTTATATTGCTGGAGTTTTGCATATGTGATACTTTGACTTTTGCTTATTATTTAATAGTAAAAGCATGCTGCTTGCTTCTATTTTACATACTTTCTGAGAGTAGACTTTATAGTTTACAGCGTGTTGAGTTTACGTCCTGTCAAGCTTCTTGTTTCAATTCTTTCAAACAGATTGCACAATTGTGTTCAAAAGTTCATCGGGATTCTTTTCCCTTGTTTTACAACAAGTCGTTCTACAAGAATATGAGCCTTAAAATATTGCCTACATAAGTGAAAGCGGCAAGTTGATTGAAGAATGAAAAAGTTGAACAATTGCTTAAATTAAAAATCCTGTCAGACTTAAATATTCTTCGTACTCGACTACTTGATGCATATTTGCAAACTCACAAAAACCGCATACATTTCCATAGACAAAACATGGCAAATCATCAGGTACCTATTATATAACGTACAACCTACAATATTAAGATGTTTCGTATGAAATGTTAAAGGTCACGAGAGGTGATGGGAGTTGCAGGCGAGAAAAAATATGTTGAGTTTGGTGCGGGGCATTATGATACTTGTGATGTCAGATTTTATAAGAAAATCTAATATCATTTTAACTCTTTTCTTTCAGTTGACCCACAAGTGGTTGTGATACCCATTGTGTCCAGCATTTTCGTCTTTCCGTTGGTGGTTCTTCTTGTGATCTGCTGCTTAAAGAAACGGGCAGCGAGAAGAAGACAACTGGCCCGTTTAGCACAAAGGTTATAAATAATTAAATGCTCATTAATTGTTTAAAAGGTTTTTTTGTGAATGACATCATGTAACGTTCTTTTCAGAGAGGATCCATGGAACGAAAGGAGTATTGCGTCAATTGTTCAGAGATCGCCTCCATTAAGCGTAAGTGGAGGTACATGACAAACAACGACCCTTTTCTTCCCTCCATTTTAAAAATGTAGAATAGGTAGAACTGCATCATAGAAAGTTACTTAATAGTGACGTAGAGAATTTTAGAAGCTACTGTAAAAGTTAAATAAAAGAAATTAGAGTTTAACAATATTAATCTATTAATAGAACTGCCAATTGGAGTATATTAGATTTATAGATGCGTGGGTTAGCGGGAAATGGTAGAAATTAGTTATGGTGGCTCCGCAATTTTAGGACAAAACTTGTAACTTGATTTATTTAACCTATTTAATTTAGCTCCTATATTTTGCTTCCTGCCTTTGCTGTAAAAATGATTTGTGACAGTACTCATTATTAACATTATGTGTGTTGAAATGTACACTTTTATAGGTTGCTCCGGCAGATACGGAGTTGTGGATGGGGATTTAACGACTACCGTTGAGCTCGTCACACCAGACGGGCCAGTGGCTGCCTTTACAGAAAATGAACCCATAGTCATTCTTCCACGTAATCTTCTCCAACGAAATGCGTCAATGTCTAGCTGAGATTCGGTTTATTACCCGATTAAGCCAATTTCTCGATCTAATTCCGCGCATCGTCATTCGAATTCGAACGTCACTGGTTCAGAGCTTCCAGGAACCAAGAAAACAGTAGTTTTTAATTGTGATTAGAGAGCAGGAAAACTTGGGTACGAACCAACAGGCAGCAGTGACGAGTATTTAAAACAAAACGAGATTATATAACTACAAACAAACATAATTTATATACAGTGACTTATATATATTATGCAAACGTTGCAATTGCTTTCTTTATACATTGGTATTCAGGAATATAATATTACCCACGTTACATACGAAT
>JAHZMV010004470.1:0-17544 GCA_027743765.1 Coecobrya sp. COE2 | reverse complement strand
CGTTAATTTAAATTTCAATGTAACTTAATATAAACGCAGCTGCCATTACGAGTTTTAAAAATTGTGAAAGCTAATTAACGCAGCTGCGTCTATTTCAAGTTTTACGGTAATCAACCATGATGATATGTTGCTCGATCTTGTTAATATTATTGCGTAATGCAAATAGCACCAAATTGTCCCTTTTGCTCCTTTAAACGCTTTCATGAAATTACTGTAAGACAGACACAGAAAGGAATTTTTCCATCTTAAGGATAGCACAATGCAATTTAATAGCGTAAAATCTTCAATGTGTGTATCTTGTTTCAAAAAATCATAAAAGTCATTAATGAAGGCTTCATCTCTTCTTCTTCATCCTTCACTTGCAAAATATAGCCATAAGCCTTCATTGCCTGCAGCTTGCAGTTTTATGCCTTTTTATAAACGACTATTCAATAAATCCACTGTTGCCCATATTTAATAGGGTCATATAAAATTTTGGGAGCATCACCACCTGTAATAATACTAGTACATCCACCAATACAACATTACATGTTTGAGAAAAATTTATCACAACAAGCTGATAAAATGCTTTTAAAATTGTGAATGGGCAATTAATAACGAAAACCGTTACTTTGTTGCACCATAAAGTCAGCGTCATCATCTTATTATCGTCAATGCAGCAGGTTATTTAACGTAACACGAGATAAAAAAAACTTCTTTCTCGTCAGCACATACTGTTGTCGATGTTTTTTCTAGTCAGGTTATAGTAAATAAATACGATGCATTAATAAGAAATCACGTCTTACACAGTAATTGTTGCAGTTTCAAACAACGCTGTTATGTTTATTTCTGCCGTGCGGTATAAAATAAAATGTACAAATGTAAAAATGCAAAAATTCTCAGCACAAGAATCAAGCTTGTTAAGCTGAGTGAGACAACATGTCATGCAGAAGGTGTATACAGTGCAGTAATAATATGTGATAACAATAATAATTCATATACCTACAGTATATGTCGTAATATGGATAACTAATCACTTTTCATAAAACCCACAATCAGTTTTACATCCTAGCTGTACACACAGTCGACAAGTTTGGACATATTATATTTCGTTTTTGTGTTGTGTTAGGATTCTTTCCTAATCTACGAAACTACACTCCAACGATAAATGATTCATGTGTTCACAGATAAACTGTGCTAACATAAGAAGGCTCAATGGGAAGTGAATGTTTGGAAACTGGCAATTTTATTATGATTGTCCCTTCTCCTGCATTATGTTAAGGCTGATGCATAATGTTACTTGTCGTATATCAAGCATTATTGGAACGATGGGTAAATTCTTGGGAAAGATTTTTAAATTCAGGTTAGTGATGGCTGGATGGATAACGTGGACATCATGTTTATTATTTTTGTTCAAGCATATCTTAACAACAATCGTCTTCTTCGTTTTTACTAAAAATGGATGATATATACTTTTTAAATGGTTACTTGTTTTCGTGTAACATATTTACTATCTGACTAATTTGTAAGATTCCATAAAATGAAAGTCTGTCTCTACTGCGAAAGAAAAGAGTGAAAAACTCCTTCGGCTCGGCAGGTCCAACATGCATGAATATATCTTCTGAGCTAATCTCGCATTATCACGCTCCTATAACGCTAACGCTACATATTCACTACGCTTACTTGAAATTTACAATGTGTAGAAATTAATTTGCACTACCATTAACTTTATATCGATCAAGAGAAGCACGACTCCTTAAAAAATCTTTATGATGGGTGTTTCAGTGGCTTAAGTCATTCGTCTACCAAAAAAGCGAAAATGATCAGCTCATGCAACTTTACAGCAGCACATGTTTTCAGGATAATGATTTTCATACTTTTTTAGTACACCCAACGAAACAAAGTTACAAAAGTAGGCGGAGAGGCACCATATAATCTAATGCTAGTAAACATTTTAATGTTTTATTGTTACACATCGCATTTACCTGTCTTCCAAACTCGCATATTCGTGTCGGCACAGTTTTTACTTTTTATGTACTTGTAGCTACACATTTCACAACAATAATTGCCATTGTTGTTCATAAAATGTAACAAGATTTGTAAGCGTTATGTTCCTCTTAAGCCCCTTCACTCACTCTAAAAAATTAAATCATCTTCGTAACTAGTAATGCGTAAGCTGTAATTTTTCTCAACTTGAAACGAATTAAGTTTTTGAGACTATCATCTTGATAAAAAAGCATATTAAAGGCATTTGGCAAACTTATAAGTATAAGTTAGTCTGTAATATGTAAGTGAGAAGATTTAAACCGCACATTAATATGTGCGTATATAAAACGGACATTATGGGAAAAGAATGAGCATTTGTGGTGATATATATTTATATGTATGATGATACTGAATTGATAAAAAAGTGCATGTAAAATGCAGTTTAGGAACAGACTGCGTAAAAAGCCTTAAGAATGTCTGATTGAACTGGTTTAGATTAGATGATTAGATTAAGCGGAAAATAAGTATACAGCAGCAGCAGTACAAAAATATACAATTCAACAAGCAGCAGTAGGTATGTTTTACATAACACACAAACACCACAAAGAGCGTGTGGCTTCTTGACCTACTTTCGGTGAGAATTACCACTTCAAAAAGTCTCGAGAAAAAAACACATTGTTAATAAACAATGGACTGATGACGATCATAATAATTATAATTATTAGCTTTGATTCAATAAACTGCATTCATAAATTTTCAATTTTAATCTGCACTCAGAAATCGCATCATCATCATCAGTATTTGCAATTGGTAAAAAATAAGCATGAACTTTCGGCCTTTTTGAACAAATAAGTTACTTTTTAGCTAGGCTAATTATCAATTGTGGTGGTAAAAGGAACTGCATATCCTTCCCCTATTGTATTTGCTTATGTCTTCTATTGAAATATTTAATTTATATGTAAGCTAACACGATTCACGTTAGCATATACTGCTCATATTTTATTTTTTGTTAAAAAGAAATGCGTATTATCAAGCAACATGAGTTTTTACACGTCAGTCTAATTTTTAAGGATGGCTTCATTTTCCATATCAATATAGAATATCTTACTAGAGATTGGCATATGAAAGGTGTTTCTAAACAAAAATACGATTAACGTTGAAAATAACTTTGTCTACTAAAGTAAAGCAGAAGGTTAAGTAAGTTGGCGGAGTGTGTCACGGATTCATAAATATTTGGTAATTTTTTTTAGCACAACCGAAAACATTTCAGTTAAGTTGATGCGTCTGTCTAGTAATCCAGAAATCACGGATGTACTTTACGAATTAGCAAACAAATCAGAAGCATTTTAAACAAATTTTACACTTATAATTCGTGGGTACAAGGGTGCATTAGTTTATAGGTATAGCATACGTACTTAATATCATTTAAGTTAGTCGTTGTTCAGTTTAGCCCACCCGTTTTCACAACCGCAAATTACTTTTCTCACGAACAACAATCCTCAATTCAATCTACCTCACAGCACAAGTAATAATAGCCCACGCAGAAAACGAACCGACTAAAAGTCTTTCTCGATTCTGTCGAAATTGCCTACTTAAAAGAGAACAAACAATTAGGTTCAACCGACATAAATGAAATTTGTCTCTTCTTCATATTGTTGGTGTAAATGTGCCAATATCAAATTGAATAGGAGATTCAAAAAAGTGAGTCTGAAGTGTAACCAGTATAGCGCATATCCCTATCTATTCGGTCTTGTTGTCGCCTATTGTTTGAACCACACGGAGTGTCTTTTTGTTAATGTGTCTACCGCATTATTGTATTATTGTATCAATGAAAAAGGTTGGTAATTGCCATTTTCTGCTTTCTCTTATGGCGCAATCCGTAACTATAAATTATATAGGTAACTAGAATCACAGGGGAATTGTGATTGTTCTTTCACATTTTCTATTTGTGATACGAACAATCGTTAACAATGTCAACCTACCAAATGAAATATACAAATGAAATGAAAATGCACTAAAGACTTAATAAGCCACTGTAAAAGCTTTGAATAAATACAATGAGAAAAAAGCATATACGTCCCATTGAATTGTGATCATGATCATTCATCAAAGCAACGGAATTAACGCTGAACGCCTTCCGAGATTCATTTTTATTTCGACTGTCAACGGAAGACACTGAGAAACGGCAAGCCAAAAAATTAATATTTGTAAATAGAAGAACAAGTTACACAGACAAAGATATTATATGTTTGACTGATTTCCTGTGGAAGAAATCTTCTACTTGTACCATATTATACCATAAATGAAAATAAATTATGACATTGTTGCAATAATTTGTAAAGTCTCTTTGATTTGAATAGAGAACCGCAATTACTAACTACATACAAGCCTAATATTTAACTTGAGCTCTTGTGCACTTGTGAATTGTGAACAGACAACGACAATGATTCTAAATGAATAGAGGCATTCATTAGATCACAAATTATGTATTTTTGAAAATGGATAATTATTCGAAATGAGGTGAAAACTGTTTTGCTTAAAATAGGCACACCCTTTTACTTAACAAAAAAGCAAAGTTTTTCGTGCTTATGTATACAGTATACTCTCTTTGGCCACTAATGAGCTTCCATATATGATTTTTATGATCATATTCATTTTATTTTACCCTCTCATATCCATATCGTGACGTAACTGAAGCATATAATAATTTAAATTGACCCGTGTGCGTATAATATATTTCCGTCTCTCTATTCACGATTACTTTATTTCTTCGATAGGTTCATGATCTCGGACGTCTGAAAATCCACCTTACTACCATGTATAAATGAGATGAAAGTAATGATCGTCCAATTTACTGTACCACCCGTAGACTTCCTTATACAGTCATTTACATTTCATATACGCAATATAAAGTTAAACTGCTATACTAAACTTTACTTTAAGGCGTTCAAAAAATTTACTTTCAGCACTTATCCCGTCGTTCCCTTCCGCAGGTATACCTTTCCCATTCTGAAAATCTTTCATCGGTTTCTTTGTCGTTTGACTCAAAGGAAATAGGTAATTATTTTTATTTTTTATATTTATTATTCATGAGCCCTGCCTTAATCATGCATAAGGCTACGCTGTATGCAAAAATCTGTAAAAAAAAAATAAATGAAACATTGTTGAAAAAGGGTTTATGCAGATGTAAAAGGTGTGCTTGTCACAGCCACACACAACCGAAGAAACTGTTCGAAAACACGCTATAAAAGCTGAAAAATAATAATAATCTCATGCTCATACCACGTGTATTTTATGCTAAATCAAACATTTCTCATTTTTACTTCCACATCCTACAAATTATTATTCCGGATAAAACCCTTCAATTGTTAGTTTAGCTCAGTGGAAGTGAGAATCTTGAGTAGGATCAAAATTGATAGACCAAAAAAGTGAGATGTCAGCAGGAGATGTGAATTAAAACACACGAGGAGAAACTTTATCTTCACGATTTTTTCAGAGAGAACGCGATCGCAAAGAACAGAGAATAGGATTTTGCTATTGCTGCCATCCATCCGTTCATGTGCAATCTCAACCGACAAGCTTACTAGATCGACTACTTGCAGAGCCACAAAAGCTACCTCAGTCCCATCTAAACCACCAACAGAGAACAACCAAAAGTAACTGCAAACCGATTGAACAGTAACCCAACAAAGATGCCACACATGCATGTTGTTGGGCTCTCTGAGCTACATTTCTTTTCTCACACGCTATCGTTGGTTATGAGATAGGCACAATCATAGACATATTTACAAAATATAATGTGCATATCTCCGGGTGTATTTTGTACTTGGATTATTGTTCTTGGCCGTTAGGATAGGAATACTCAATGTGCATTAGACTTTTAGTTTCCCAAATATTCAAAATATTGTTACAGCTATATATTTAAGCCATTAGTATTCCTTATAATGTCCTGCAAGCCATAATGTCTTAAAGGAAGTTATAAATGTTTAGTACTGATTCATATCCAAGCAGATTTGAATGCGCCAATGTGTTCAACATTTACCACTAACGAAAAATATCTTAGAACTGGACACATTTGCATTATAAACTTACATTTGCAAAAGCTGTAGATCCACCCTACTGTAGTGGCTAACATTGTGAAGAAGTCGAGTATAAGAAACCATGCATGCATAGCTGACTCATCATCGTTCGAGTATAGTTCATTGTAACCCGTAAAAAGTGGAACTGGAGCAGCAAAAAATGTGCACAAATACTGGCATTCGCGTATACCCATTTTCTACAGAAATCCGACTCTCAACAAAGGCCTTGCACAAAAAAAAGCAAGCCATCATCCATGCAATAAAACGAAACACTAGTTCGTTCGCTTTGTGAAGATGTCGGCAAATTCGAGTTGATGGAACCAAGCAGGCTAATATTACACGCAGATGTAAAAAGTGACATTAACTGGTGATGGTATCCTCATCCATCAGTCGTTAAAAATGTACTTGCAGTCAAAGAAATGCTTTTTTCTTCCGTTCCATTATTGTACGAACCAACGATTACTATCTTTTTCCAAACATCATTTTTAGTTGTTGTTCCGTGTTCGCTAGTTAGTTGGTAGCATAAAAAATCCACCACTGTGTACTTAGTACTTTGTATACAGCTTTTGTAAGATTTTGCGCAATTATCATTCATCATTCATGTACATACGTAGCATCAGTGTAATCCATGTAGCACACAAAAGAAAATCCATTACACGGCTCATGGTAGAATTCGAAGCACAAATTGAAGAAATTACTTTCGACTCTCCACAGTCCATAGAGCAAGTGCATATAGACGTAACCAACAAACATGTGCATAATTCCTTCAACCGTCTCTCGTTGTTGTTTGTGGTGTAGAATTTTATACAATGATGTCATCTCATATCATTTCAAGTCTCAGTGGAAAAGATTTTTGAGCAGCTGTCCATTTATTCCTCGCTTCAGCGCATTTTGTTGTACTGGCATTTTAAAAGCAGGTAACAGAGAGTGACAATAATACTATGGACAGAAAATACAACAAACCATAATAAACCTATCCCATATCCTATGCAAGTTTTCTCACAATTCACCGTCTGTACAAGTTCTTGTCGGCTAATAAATGATTTCAGCCAAGAACGACAAACTCACGGTTTACACCGACAGCAGAGTTGCATGGACCTGCGAAGGACCCTATTATTTGTATGTTATACCTTATACTTCCAGCATTGCCAGTATAGTCGGTCTTACCTTTTTCTTTGTTGTTTCTATATTGTCGTATGAACATACACTAGAAGTATGTATCACAAAAAAGAAATGCTGACCATTTTATATGTTTAAATATATAAACTACTATAATGTCAACAACCAGAGTGTGGGCTGTTGGAATTTCCCTGTAATACTCAATTTTGCTTTGAATACCTTTCACAGGTAGCAGCAGTAAAACAACTCATGTGTGTAAAAATATGACTCACGAAAATGAAGTTGCGAGGGTAAAACTCAATTCACACCTGCATAAATCATAAACATCATCGCCTGTTTGCAGCCACTAGCCACAATATCGAGAAAGGAAGAAACATAATCGTCATCTCATGAAAGAATGCACCTTTAACAGGCAACGTTCATTGTTATGTGGGACGTAAACTGTTGGAAAGGAATTTCAATTGTCAACACAGACATAGAAAAAAGTTTGGATAAATTATTATGAAAACAAAGTAATATAAGTTTGTAATATGTGGCAAATGTACTTTTACTTTATAGGATAGTATTCTTATAGGATAAATATTTAATGTATTTATCTCCAGACTCTGGAAAATATTCGCTAAAGGTTGAAAAGGATCAATTAATGTGACTAAATACTATTATGCGATGTGGCGATATCGAACTAGTTATTATTTGGTCGAGGAACAAGGCTACTAATCCCACAACTAAACCTGTACATGGCAAAGAAGGACAGTAAATGTCAAGTTTGATGGAGTGTAGTAAACAATTGCGCCTGAAGTTATTTCACATTTATGAGACATTAAATTGAGGAGGTGTGATTTTGCCCTCATCGGCTCATCGTCTGTATCTACTATTTTAATTAAACATTTGGCACTTCTTTGAATGTTCACACATTCCAGTTAAGTTTCCTTTACACGATAGAACATATACGATGCAAATATGTAAATATGAATACAACAGGGTTAGTTTTTCTCAGGGTAGCATTTTACAACACATTTACTGTGCAGACGTTTATATTGATTTTGCAAATCCTTGTCCGAATCGTAAACGCAAATGTGTAGCGCACTATCATTATAAAAGGCAAATGTTTACCAAAATGCTAATGAAATATATAAATAAAGTACAATGATGAGGGGGTGCTTGATTTCCGGATACATATATTATTAATATTAACAAGGAAAGGAGCGTTGACCAATTTTACTGACCTTTCATTATAATAAAAAATGCATCCTAGAGCCACGCTCTTACAATTTGTCAGTATGTACAATTATATAGTAGTATGGTTAAGTGTTTTTAAGTCTATTCAAGTAACTTAATCTTTTATGCTACATGTACATTTTAAAACCTAGGAACTAGTAATAGTGGACGAGGTCATTCGTTCCGTTAATAATCAGAATATCAGAAACACAGATACGTCACGTCCACAGACGGAGAGAATGAGATTCGCTTATTGGAATAATTGTGAACAGTTGATGCATGGTCACATCAACTTCATTTAACTTTTCTCTCTTCATGAAACTGTAGGACAATGGCCCATAACATTGCATATTCCTGCGAAGCTGGAAGGAATACTGCCCGTGTCAGTATACTGGGGGTTCAAATATGTTCAAACACTAGTTTAAAACTATGAGTTAGATATAAAATGCGGAAAAAACTTGGCTCGTGCTACCACTAACTTACCGAGACAAAAGATTCATAGCTGATGGAATAAGTATATCATAAGCAACTAAAAATTTTTGTATAGAGTATCATAGTTTCAGAACCATGTTTGTACGGTAATAGAGCCTGAATAGGTATATCCAACTTTTATAATGTCATCTGGTGATCAACGAATATCTTCTTTTATAAAAAAATATATATCCTATGGCAAGATTCATTGAAATTAATTTCAGATCGTAAGAATTGAATTGCGACTTGCCCGTTTGAATAGACCGGTACTATGTAGCATGAAACTTTCAGCTTGTGTATTTTAAACAAGATCTCAGAAGCTCCTCAGTGTGTCCTTAGTCATGAGCGCAACATTTTTCTCCAAATATGTACATCAGCAACTACCCGTGCCGTCTTTGGTCACAATCATTACAAACTACTTACACAATGATTAATAATAATACAACAAACTACCTCGGCGGAAAAGGAAAGAAGTTTTTCACTTGTTTTGTTATTTCCAGGTTGTAAAATGGATTTAAAACATTATCATGTTCTATCTCTCACAACGCATTTTATTTTGCCAGAATTTCCATTTTTGTACAACAATCTACAATAATATTGTAGGTACGTGTGTAGTGTACGTTCATAACGAAGTGCATAATTTTATGTTACAGATAAGATGTTTCATGAAAGAATGCAAATGGTGGATCTATCTACATGTTCACTTTTGAAATCCAAAAAATTCCTAAAACCAGTCAGACATCCGGTGCATTGGGGCTAGATTAAACGCTAATTTAAGTTTCATATAAAATGCATACTACCCCATCCATTGTGCGGTGTACTGCAGAGGTAGAATATCTTTTTGGTAGTATAAAACATTATGAAGCCACACATTTTGTACGTGTACACGGTAGCATTTTAAAAAGTGTACGTAAAAGTAGAAACTTTGTTCCTGTTAGTTCTACGAGTAATATTAAAATAGAGGCTGATGTCGATGTCAATATCTTCTATATCTACAGTATTTTGTAGTTGAATGATTTCAGATATTTCAGGATATTATGAAGCGGATCAAATCAACATATCAGTCAGACAAGAAACATGTTATGAAAGGAGATACCTTGAAGCAATTAAGGAAGAAGACGACGGAATAGCTACAGGCAACTTTATAAGGTCTGGCTTCCAGAAAGAAAATGTTGAAAAATTAGTGCTCTGGGGAAGGACAAACAAATCGATGGCTTTATTCATTTCAAATGTATGCTTTTCTTATCATATCCTTATAATTTTATTGCTCGGTAAATTTATCTACGCGTCCATTCATCCGTGAAAAATCACTGTCAGAGCAATGATGTTGTCGATATGATTGCTATTATACCATATGAATATAGTTTGTTGGCTTTTAAGGTTCGTAAAGTCATTGTCAAAATAATATTTCTAACGTGTACATAAAACCCAACATTATTCCACAAAAACGCACTCAGGTTAATATCGACGAAAATTTTATGTGCAATGCTAAAAATTAATTTTTCTGCTTTCCGTTATTCTAACTTTTGTTGCTTGTCCTTTTTAGTCATAAGTACCTGCATTATGCTGGCCTCGAAATAAGGGAACGTCTACAACTTCTTAAAACTTATAAATATGAGCCCAATCCCATATAATGTAGTGCTAACAATATATTATATGTATTTCTCTTAAACTTTTCCTATTTTAATTTAAATTTTGTTTTTATTATTCTACCATATGAAAATAATCTTTCCAAAAATATTTCATGCTCTCTTGATCTCGATTTCCCCCCCATTTAAAAATTCACAGAAAACATCACTAACGAATAAAGTAAATCATTATATTCTCTCGTTTGAATGAATGCAGAAAATATCCAGTTTTAAAATATATAAAATGCTTAAATTATTTATAACCCGTGAATATATGAGTTTAAAGTTCCATCTGAAAAAAGAATCTCGAGAGTTGGGATATGTTGTAGAAATGATAATAAATAGTGTTGCTAAAAAGTTCCAAGAAGAGCCCAGTGCAACTTTAGTAGAGATAACGACAAGTTAGGTATAAACATAATGAAATGGTATATAGTCAAGTGTAGCAGAACATGTTCGTTACTGCTCCCGTTCTACGTTTGTCGCTGCTGTTGTTTATTTTTTTCCACACGAACGAGTAGTCTAAAAAACTGTCAAGAGATACAGTATGGCTTGTATTTATATGTGCATGTAACATCGTTTAAAATCTGTCCCAGTCCCAATGCTGCAAAAGTTCTCTGTATATTATAGTCCAGCAGCAACAGTCATTGTCGACGCTATCAGTAAGGCAGAAACAGAAGTTTAACTCTGACAGGGGAATTAATGGAAGAGGACAAAGGGCAGCTGAGCAAGTAAATTCTTTAAAAGATTTACTTCATCATTTTTCTCGTTTCTATCTCTCAAGATAAATATTTATTTCAGATAACATAAAGGTGAGGATTTTTCGTCTGGTAATAGGGGGCACAGGATATGGTCATTATATGGTTAATATGATAATTACAATAGTACTAAACATCACATTTTTTACAGTATCAGTTAATATTACATCTGTATATAAAAATATTCGTAAAATGGACACGTTTAACTCTGTTGAAAATAGCTGCTGCTTAATATGACTGCTTATGGCTTCCTACATTTCAATGTGTTGCTCTGTTTATACATTTTACGTGTATGGAATATAGTGCGGCTTACTTTTTCATTTCATCTTGACACCAATCTTAAACCATAATTTCCTGGAAAAGATTAGGTATAATATAAAATAATATAAAAGAATCATAGTGTGCAGTGTATGCAGCGCTGTTGTGACTTTTATGCAGATTCCTGTACAGAAAAGCGACAAGCAAATGTATTTACAGGAACAAATCTACTGGGCAAATGTACATAATTGGACAGGAAAAATGTTAGTTCCACATATTGAAATAGAGAAAATTGTAGCTCCATTTAATATTTTATGAATATTATATGGTCCACGGACAACGGATACAGTATCATGTAAATAAGCACCGGACAACTTAAATTTATTACCAAAATACCTAACATGTAATTACCACTACAAACTTTTATTAGGCTTGCTTTAGAAAGGAGAGACTGTATTATTTGTGTGATATGATATTATATTCTGTCCGTGATAATATTTCATAAATAATTAATGATGAGAATCGCCGTAATTAATCCTTCATATAAGGTATAATGCATACATACATCAAAGGTCTGACACTATTTACGATAGCACAACTGCTTTATTTGTTTTCTTAGCTAACTAAAACTAAATCCCTAATTTTGATGCTACACAGTGTACAGAGTGAATGAACAGGGAAAACTTATGTACCAGAAAATGTACTTATGTACATGGTCGTTTTGGAAAACAAAATCCTGTTCATCATCAAAATAATGATGATGCTGTTTCTGTGTTGGGGAATTAATAATATTTCCCGCTATGCTTTTGCATAATAGTGAAACAAGTAATCATTCACGATTTTAAAATTTGATTGAAATCATTAAAGGTCCGCCATTTTCCAGGAAAATACTATTTATAAAGATGTGGAAAGTAGAAAATCTTACAACATACATGCGACAGGACGAATCGTTCCACGACAGACCACTGCCCGTTAATTATCACACATATTTTTATACAATCTCCACAAGAGAGTAGATTCTGTACAGAAGATTAGGCAATGAATGACACAATTACTTAAAATGTTTCCAAAGAATATATTATGTATCTATTCAATATGTGACGTCCCCCATCCGTAACAAAAGACCAAGTGGTACACTTGACATAAACTATATAAGTCTGATATAATGCATCTTTACGATCAGTTATAAAACGTCATTGGAAGCCATTAAATAAAGTGTTTTTGCAATATTATAAGCATATGAGAATGAAAAGTCAGACATGACAATAGGTCTTTCATCGCGGTAAAAGTCAGACAGCCACTTGGTATGATATGTGGCATCGTTCACGTTCGTATGCCAATTTACTGACAATGAGAATGAGTCTTTTGTAGAATTACTACAAGAGCAGTCTACCATCCTGTCACCTACTTTTTCGCTCTTATTATTAGGTATAGTGCAATGGTATTGTATCCTATGACTTTTACATCGACCTTTCCAGATATTGTGCAAGTCCTCGTCAGTGCACACGTCTTATTAAGATGATGATGGATTTTCCTTGGAGAATTTAATACATACATAGTAATGCCTATATCGATTATACGTACACATTTTTAGCATGGCAGTTGGTAGGTTATTGTTCCCTGTTCCATTGATATTTTCGTCATGTTCCACTATTGCGTTTCGTTAATTTCTTTGTTCGGTAGAGAAAGCCGTTATATTGCGGCAAGCCACAAATTCATTTATTTGAATCTTTCTGTTTGCGAGGCTACTCAGGCACTCTGGTAAGTATTATGATACGTATCAAATAAGTTGGGAAAGGAAATTTTGCAATTTTTCCCGAATCATTTTTCGAGATAGCATTCCATATTATTATTATAGCTGATACTCGCATGCGTACTATTAAATATGTATACCAGTCTGTATTTTGCTTTTAGTTATTCTGCGGGTACATACTGTGAAATATGCATCTGTCAAATTTCACATGGGAAAATGCACTTGTTGTGATGTCAATGATATGATCAAGTATGTATTTACAAAATATAGTTCAGACACATGGAAAACTTTTAACCTCTGTTTGCAACTTTTGCAAGCATAGTGTATGCGAGATTCAATGAGATTACGAATTATGAAACATTTTCATGAAGAGAAGATATCCCATCAAGCTTCTTATTACTAATTACATGCGAAATCAAAGAAAAACATAGCTTACCTTCTGAAAGTTCCAATTCAAGTTCCGCCAGTTTATCCCGGATGTCCTGAGGCAACTGGGTTACGTCAATATTTAGTTCGGCAGCCATTTTTGCAACTTGAGAGAGTATTTAGTTGAAGCAATGCGATATATTTTTATACAAGAACACTTATATTACAGTTTTGTGAAACACTTGAGAAAAGACTAGTCACTGTTTTCCATAGGACAATGAACGCACTGCAGATATTAGGTTTTTAGCGGTTGTGCAACAAAGCGACACAATGTGTTACCTTAATTTAATTTCCTGCTCAAATTACGCAGAAGTATGCTTTAGTAAGATTTCGTTAGGCACTCTTATGTCAATATTATAAAAGTTCCACAAGGCAGAAAATGTGCTCATGCATAAAATTAAATACATTGTGAACATGTCACTTTTTGTAACAAAGTGGTCAACAGTTTTCCTTTTTAATATTCAAGAAGAATGGCATTGAGAATTTGGTTTCACCACACCTTAAACAACATTATGATTTTGAATTGCACTTCGGATAACGATTAAAGACATTCCATTGTCATCTTATTAACGCTTTGTCGTAGTTCTTGTTTCATGGCCAATTAGATGAGACGAAAAATTCAATATATTCAAATAACATTCGTTTAACATTAAGCAACGAAAGCACACTCTCTGTCCTTCTCAAAAGTCGGCTTGGTCTATTAGTTGTTTAGAGGCATGAATATTTTGTTTGTGATTACTCATACAAGCTTATTTTTTTCATCTAACCTATCAGTAAAATGTTTTGTAAAGAAACCTAGTCTCAGTGGGCACGGCCATCTTCTCAGCCATCATGATTGAATTAGATAGTCCAAGAGAATATCTCAACTAACTGACTGACTGTAGGTAGGAATATGAATGTACTCAAAGTAGAAATGGGTGGACTACTCGGCTGTGTTTTTTTGTTTGATTAGTCACTTCTTCAGTATCGTCATCATCAGCGATTTCATCGCTGCATCGTCATCTATGTAAGAAAAAAAGAGAAGAAAAGTTATAGGTGATAAAATGAATGATTACACATGCCTAACTATCTTATATCTACTTTATCTTTATGTTATATAAAGAAAGTCATTTTAATATGTATTACATGCAGAAGTACAATAATCAGAAAGTGACTTGAGGAGATATGTAGTACTGTGTGCTCTATGTGCATACATTGTAAATGCAGCTTGTAAGGCATCTTATGTTCTTTAGCAAGTTCCCAGCAAAAAACAACACAAAAGCATGTTGTTGAATTCTATTATGGATAGATATAAAGCGATGATGATTGCTCGGAACGGAATGGAGTATTTACCGCATGTAATCATGTGAAACATTTTAATGCAAAATTCTCCGAAAGGTACTAATCACCTAAAGATAATTGAATACCCAGTCATTTTTTTCTGGTGCTGGTTGATTGGGAGTGCAAAAATATTTCTGGATGAGTATGAATACCAGAGCAGGGAACTGAGTAAGTTAAGAAATATTTATTGCTGGAGGGAGAAAATGATTGAGCCATGCTCCTTTTTATCGTTCAAAGTGTTAACAATCGATTTCTTCCTTTTATGGATTATCGTTTTCTTTCGATTCGTTTTACTTACCCGACTATCTAGTCTAGACTTTACAGATTTTTAATGAGATAAGGACATGAACATGATGACTGCGATGATGCTATAAAAACTCCTCCGGTTTCTCATCGACAACAACCATCAATGCAATAAATATATTTGTATACATGGATTTCAATTATTGTATTTAGGATGATCAATGCTCATACGTGATTAACATTATCTAGAAAGCATTCATCATTCTATGGCTTGAAATACAATAACTTTAAATGGCTTTAAAAAAAATGGTCAATAAACTTATAAAAATGATGGTCGGACACCACAAAAATACTCCGAATGGTCATGGTATTAAATCAAATAAATACTAAGCTCGACAATAAATCTGGAACCAATAAAGATAGCTACACTTCCGCAGCAATCAAACAGTGGTTGCCATTTATTAGAAGAATGCACTTTAAAGTAGTCACCGAACACAATCCTTTTTCATTAAATTGGTATTGAGAATAAAAACGAGGTATTTAAATGGATACGCGATTGAACAAAATTGCACAGTAGACAAACTAAATTGTAAAATATTGACAAAATGTAAAAACGGATGAGAGCATATTTGCAGAATTCTTATCTCTGGACTGTGGTGACAACTTACATACATACCTATTTTTAAATTGCTTGTACCTCTGCATTTTTTGCGTTCAGTGCTCCACTTACATTTACCATTAATAAATATAACACTCTCAAACGATCGTATGACAAATAGCCATAAAGATTAAAACAGCTCATTATATTACAATGATAACTCCTTCTCCGTACTCCACAAAATCGACTCATATTTAAAGACAGCTTTCTTAGCATTAATGATCAATTTTCAACCAAGTTAGAAAAGTTATAAGTAAATGCATACCTTTTTAGTACTTGACAGCGATTTGCCTTCCGTCACGAATTTAAGCACTTTGCTGTAGACACTGGCCAAAAACCACAAAGCGAGAAAAATGTTCACTCGAGAATGATCAATTTTCAACCAAGTTACAAAAGTTATAAGTAAATGCATACCTTTTAGTACTTGACAGCGATTTGTCTTCCGTCACGAATTTAAGCACTTTGCTGTAGACACTGGCCAAAAACCACAAAGCGAGAAAAATGTTCACTCGAGAAAAGTTTATTTTTATTATCTATTCTTAAGTAGGACATTAGCCAAAGTTATTAATATCCTGAATGGTTATATATGATAGTAGAAAATTTGTCACACGATGAGTATATATATTCATTAAAGGATTAGAGCACTTTTTGAGCGAATTTTTTTTGTCACAATCTAATAGCTAAAATGACATATTTTTGTTGCAAATATGAGTAGTAAAAGTGAAGTAGTAAATAGGTAAGTAGTAATATACACAACTATAACCCTATATAAACACGAGACGGTGTAAATAGCTACAAGTTATATAGTGAAAGTGACAGGAGAAGTTTTTGTATATTTTTTGTACATAGGTAAATTTGACAGCTTCAAAGACCACAATTGACAAGTGATATCAAAAAGGACTTTACCACACTGCACTCTGATAATTTTAATTGACCGTCCACGCACAGTCAATATACACACACGGTCACGATTCGGCTATAAAAAACCAACAAAATCCGCAAGGAAGTGAAAGGTTATTAGCTCTTTGACTCGGCATAATCAATTCGCTTCATTTATTTACACCAAACTTTCATTTAGTTTGTGTAGCCGTATCAATATTGTACTTCCTCAGCCGAAAAGTGATGTATAGGTATATGCATATATTTTCCAATTTGTATACGAAATTTTTTGATTTCCTTACTTATCACTTGCCAATTAAACTTTAAAATCCATCATGTTGTTTCAATGACGTACATCACTCACTTTTCCTGTGCGTATAGCTGGACAAGTGAAATTACAGTGTTTTTTCATGGCAAGTATATATACACTTTTTAGATCGGTGTATACGTGAATACACTTTACTATTGTTATTATTATTCCTTTTCCTCCTTTATAACAACAACAACAAGGACAACAATAAGCACATCATAACACTCAACTTTTATTTCACACTACTGCCGTTGTATGTGTGAGTGCATAAGATGATAATATGCCTACGTATATTCACTTAGGAAAGTATAAATTAGGACTAACTATTCAGAGCACAGGGTTTTTACAATACACACGGAACTTATGATTATTGCTCCGAATCTGCCAGTTTTCCTTGTGTTTTCTATTTGAATATATTGCTATCCCTGTGCAATGAGAGGAGAAGTGAACATACAAATATAT
>JAHZMV010004469.1:1357-13557 GCA_027743765.1 Coecobrya sp. COE2 | reverse complement strand
AGTTAAAACTGCTATGACTATAAATTAAACATGAGAATTTGTTCAACATGATGTTCCACCGTGTAAACTTCCATATGTTCCGTTGTCAAGTAGAAATGTAATAAGTAAGTACGGAGCTATCGGGGTATTATAGAATGTATTATTTTATGGTCGTCGAGCTATTGATTATTTAAAAAAATATATTTTTCCAATATAAAATATGTACCATGGAATGAAGCAGGACATTTTCCTTTTAGTTGCAGCTAATGTAATGAAACTAATGGATTGAAGATTGTTCTTATAACTTGAAAAATATGTACACATAAATTTAAAGGCTTATGCATTGCTTGCTAATAGTGCCGTGCTTTCATAACTCGTAAAGTGTGTATTAAAATGGCAAATTGTAATTAAAATATTTATACAACATAACATAGTAGGAAATCATGGATTTGGCTAATGTGAATAAAGCATAGCTTACTAAAGCATCACACTACAAGTACGATGTTGAATTAAAGATATTTAATATGGAAGTAATTTAATTAAGTATTCTTGATATTGTCTAATTTAATTATGTTTCTATCAAAAACCAATTGTGCTAGTTCAATCTTAATATTGGTTGACTTTTAGTAGCCCATGCTGACGTATACATATGCATATCATAAACAACAATAAGAATAATTTCATGAACATGAATATTTTTGAAAAGAGGATATCTGGCATTGTTTAATAGTTCCTTTGGTTGCAGCTTAGTAATATGGAATATATGGCATGCAGAATAAGTTTACTTATATTAAGAAAAGCAATTTCAATTGATGCGAAATGTAACTGCACATGAAATCAACTAACTACGAAAACAAATTAATTAGGTAAAAAGTGCCTATTAAATTACTAGACTTATGTATGAACACATCTCATGAACAATCCATATAGTGTACATTCAGATATTGTATAATGAGAGCTTAATTCATTTCACAAGGATGGGTTTATAAATTGTACAGTGTTACAAATTCAGTTCGGTTATTTGTAGGTATTATATAACGTTCATTATGTATAATTAATAATTTGCAAAACAATCTTATTATCAGGAATTCTCGTCCAAATTGAGTAGTTGTTTAATTCATTCAGTTTAGTCAATTTGCTGACCCTAGTAAGCACTTTCCCTCTGCACGAATGTGCACAATTCCACACAGTGTTGCTGTTACTGCCTTATAATTTCAAACCGACAAGCGACTTCTACTTTATGAGTTACATTTTTGGTTAATCAAAAAGTAGATAAAATAAATTTCCATACATTGTTTTAAATAATTTTATTTTTCATGGACAGCATTTATTACTTGTGCGTTAGAAATAACTCAAATTAACCAAACCATTTACATTTAATACACAAGTAACAAAGTTACAGTGTAGTTGATAATACTTGCATAAAACTCTATAAACAGACTTTTCCCAAATTTTGTGTAACCACAATATAAAGAAATTGGCTGTTTACTTCTCACCTCTCTTATCCAATACTTTCGCCTTCTCGTTTGGAAAAGAATTTTGCTTTCCCAAACGCGAAGGAGTTTACAACTTGTCTCATTACATTTACCTGCCAAGTGCAAAATGTATATGGAAGCAAATTAACCAGCTACTGTCATAACAAATATCTGAAAATAAATGTGCATGCCTAACAGATCCCAACCCGCGATTATAATCCAATTACAAGCAATGTGAATTACAAAAACTAAGCCCATACAGATTGCCATAATATAACCAATTATCACCGCTACAATCTGGTTTATACAATACAACTTATTATAAATGCGTAAAGTGTGCTCATTTAGCGGTCTTAAGGCGAGAAATATAATACTCTTTAAGTACAAGTTACAAAATGTAGTACAAGTTACAAAATGTCATACCACACGTAGCAAAAAATGCAACAATACGACAGCCCTCTAGTATAATCCACTGGGATTGAACGAAAGTTAAAAGTTTAGTAAAGAAACGCACGGAAGTCGAAATTAACAACTTCGGGAAGTTTGTACTAATGATAGCAAAAACAGGATTTATTCCAGCCAACTTAAAAACTACTGGTCCACATATTCCTGTTACAATGCAGGAACAGCTAACTGCGCTAATTAGTAATCCGTTAATGTCACACCGTTTTCCTCTCAGAAGGTTCATTATTTCTGAAATTTAAGTTTTTAATTTTTGGGGGTTCAATTTGTATTAAAAATATATAAAAATTCTTCCTACCTGTTATTAGCAAGGTTAGATACTTTGAGCCAAAAGTTTTTGATCTTTGGTTTCCACTTAAATACTCCGTGAAGCGGAACAAAGTGTTGGCAAACTCCACGATTAAAATATTCAGATTATACAACAATATGGTCACCAAAACAATGCACAGGAATAATAAAACCACCAATATAACGGTCACCATGGCCACAGAGTTCTTTAATGTTATCGTATTCAAGACAAAACGTTGAAATAAAAGAACAAGCGAACAAACAATGTAAATTAAAGTAGAAAATATTGATAGATAGATTGGTATATGCTTTTTGGGTCGTTTTTCAACAGAAAATTGCACAATAGTTGGGTCAAAGTTGACGAAGAAGGAATACCGTAAAACTGTTTCAAATCCCGTTTTGCTTAATTGAAACGATTTTGATACCAATGGTGACACCATTTTAAATACAAATTGTAAGTCGCTGCGGGTTATAAGTAATACAGAAGTTAGTTCTTGCAAAATATAAAGACTCTTAAAAAGTAACTTACGTTAATACGTAGCTTGGAAATACGTAATGAAAAAATAAATATGATTCTCTATCGCAAATTTACAGTAATAATAATATTAATAAAATAATAGCCTGTGTAAGTTTCAAGAAATAGATTGATTATATTTCATTTCATATTTGGTCATGTACAGGGTCCGGCAAAAATCTCTCACTATTTCTAATTGTCATGAGATGAAATCTACTTGACATATAATTGTGGTTGGTACAAATTCAAAAAGCCAAGCTACCAGAGATATAGATATTATTAATATAACTCATAATACTTCATTGCACACAATCCACACAGGTTTCAGTTGAAAATCCGAAAAATTCCCCTCCACCGCGAAGGGGAACAACTTATAATTGGGCCTCACAATAAACGTAATAAAGAGAATTGGCCTACCGTTTCATGAAGGGTCAAGATTTTTTAAAATTTTCTTCTATGTTATAACCATTACAGGCAGGGTATTTATTCTTCTAAATGATTTTTGAAACTAGTTAAATACTTTTGCCGGACCCTGTATAAAACAATTTTAGAATTATCTTAAATTTAATTCTAATGTATATTATCTATGAAAATTTAAGAATAAAGGAAATTATTAATTTGCTTAAAGCAGTATTCGTTTATAAGGAAATAATAGCTTTCTTATAAAGTGAATTTTCTTGCTTCCGTATATATATGTATGTATGCATATATTCAACTTATTTAACTCAACATCGACAGGTAATCATACTAATGTGATTAAATGTTTATTATACCTACATTCAATGTGTGTTGCAAAAAGAACTTTCGAAATGCTTCTCTTTATACGTTGCGATAGCGTGGATGGTATTTCTACTAACATTACAGAGTATTGTAATATGATAAAATTAAAAAACCGGTTTTCGGTTCGAACTGTTCATTGTGATAGATTAATATTGGGAATATTGGTTCCCCAGATGAAATCGCATTTTAAAAATTGGTTTATTAACCTACGTGTGATATCATATCTTTAAAGGGAAATTTTAGGAAATTTATTAAAAAAAATATCATAGAGTTGTACCATTTAAATATCTCTAAACAATTTATCCAAAATGATGAATTCAATATGAATTTTAAAGATTAATTAATTTCCCTAAAATTACAACCGTAAATCGGTTGAAACAATGAAACTATTTCGGATTTTCCCATAAATTAATTTTTTTAAATGCGGCCTACCTGATCATTAAAATATTCTATATGTATTTGCTGGCTATGATATTATATACTGGCACTCACTATATCATAATTACATATTATGTATATACCCTAAATCATGCATATAGTCTTCCAGCTTGACAAGCAATCTTAAAATCCATTATCATCAGCTCATTATATATTCCTTTAGCGATTTTTTTTGCTTCTAGTGGTATTATATTATTGGAATTACATTTAATCGATTTAATCCAGAACCAAACGGCATAGGATGATACAACACAACGGAAAATTTCCAAGCCTTAGTGCTTATGTATCTAGTTCTTGCTTGTCATGCAAGAACTTCCACATAAAATAAGTTTAAACTCCCGTGGATTTAGATGGCTCAAACTTAAACCTTCTCTTATTTTTGAATATGTACATTTAAAGCCTATTCTCACAGTTTTCCAATATTAATATTTTTTTATTTCGGCCTATATGTTGGACACGATGAACTAGATTACCATTTTTACTGTTGATTGAGACACGATTTCAGACTTTGTCAAATACCTTGTAATTAGATACGCTTGAACCGTGAATGTAGTCCAAGAATAACCAACTTCCATAAATCAAAAAATTGGTCTCATCTTCAGCTTTATCAAAGTTTATATTATTGACTACGCTGAAAAAAAATTCCTCTTGAGCATTAACATTGATAACTATTTGGCATTTGATCAATCAAAACTTTTTTCAATATTCGTCATTATAAAACTGGAACAGAGGGAGAATTTTTCAAAGATAGACAGAGAAGCGTCAGTTATTAGGCTTCCTGGAACACATGATTAATTTTCACAAACAAGTTGTTGTGCACAAGCAATTAATATGGAGATCATTATAAATTTACTGGTTTTATTTATAGCCCAAATTAATCCCCTGTCAGCAGTCAATAATAAAATTCATCGAGTAATTGAGTCATCAGAGTCCCCATCGAATCTATATACATTTATAAATAATGTACACTTAAAGTCTTTCAGTTATTTACCAAACCTTGATCTCAACGAGTTTATAAACGCGTTTGAAAAAGAAAACTGCCTAATATTTGTCGACAACAACATCAAGGTTGATTTGTCGGCGGTCAGACAACCAACAATGTTACGGAAATTTGTGTATGGTAAATTAATAATACAGAAAGGGTCACGACTAGTTAAGCACCGAGGAGAAATTATCACATTGCCGAATGTAAACTACACCGCTAACAGAACTCCAGGTCACAAATGTGAAAAGTCGGCCTTTTTGAGAATTACTCCATTTAATTTTTGGAGCCCAGATTTTTGTGTAAGATACAACATTATCAATTTCGCGTCTCAGTCGAGACCATGGAATTGCCTGATCCATGTATCCATTGAAATACCTCTGCGTGAAAGAAAGAAGCTCGTGCGCGATCGGTTTCCCACACTCTTCATTAATCCATACAATCCAAATGTTTTGTATGATGCAATTCATTCCTCAATGCCCCTAGTGAATATACAAGTCTACCACAATATATCACACAATGCAAAAATGCTTGCAGGAATTTATAGAGTCGCAGAATCACAAATTCTGCAGAATGTAGGTGCTTCACATGCCCACATTATAATTATTGAAATATCGATTGGAGACGATAAAATTAACCAATTCTCAAAAAGTTCAATTCAAGTACGCTCAACAAGTTTATTGTGTGCTTGCTATTTCTGTTCTACAACCCTCAATATTATGAAGATTACCGTTGCCAGCTTAGCAATGTTTCTCACCGATACGATGAGAGATTGTTTTGCGTACTACCCATGGCTTCATTTTACTGGGGAATTCCGGCTTGATTCAAATTCATTTGCAGTTGAAATGCATTTGGCAAAGTGCGAGAAACGGACAAATGTAAGAAGTCGTATATACAAAGCAGCAAGTGATCTTATTAATGAAGCGTATGCGTTTGAATGGACATCAATATTCAAAAATCATACATACTTGGTAGACAATGATCGAATGTGCCTCAACGGAAATCTCCAAAGGCGTTCAATTTATTTCGGTTTAAATCTATATTCACGTGGAATTGAATTTCGCTCATATCTAGTTGGACTTCGTTACTCCCAAACAACAGCACCATTAACATTGAAAGACAGCATTCAAACGATGCGATTTATAACTTGTGGACAACTGGGATATTCGGCGTTTCAATTCAAGGAGTTATTATTAGCCTTCCAAAAAGATTTGTGGATTGCCATGGTTGCCGTAGTCGCTGTACTACCTATATGGATTTTGTATCTGCGTAATGGATATGTACCTAGTATGGAAGCTTACACAAAATATCTAACTGTTTCCATAAAAATGCTGCTTGAGCAGGACACACATACAAGTAGACTTCCTTTTCAACAACCTGAACTGAAGTTCATCTTGACATCGATGGCTCTTGCTGCGCTGGTTTTAAGCAACGCATATAAAGGAGATAACACGTTTCGAATTACTCTTCCACGCAAACTTCTGACATATCAAACCTTGCATCAAATACTTACTGATAACTTTACTATTCTCAACCGACTAGCAATGGTTGAGATCTCAATTCCACTAAACACGACTTCACACATGTCGCAATACCTTGAATTTACGACAGATCGATATTCAGCCGCATTAAATACTGAACTTTCACCTTGGAAGTATAATTGGCGTAGCGAATCCGAGGAGAACATACTGAAACATTCATCGATGCACACCGGAACTGAGTCAATGGTTCGAGGAATTGGTAAATCCATAACTCTTATTTGGGAACAAGACTTCATAACTAAGGAGAGTGGTTTAGAATTCAGATTGGCTATATGGAAACAAGATGAAGAGGCACTATTTCAAAGCATACAAAAATGTCAAAGGACGGCGTTAATATTACCAAAGTATCTATCTCATGATTTCCAGAAACGTCTTCGGAATACCAATCCGGAGCTCGATGACTTGATCGATATTGGAATTGAAGAATACTTTACAGTCTCACACGAGTTTACATTTAGAGGAATAATACCGCGGATTTTAATGAAACGCGTGAAGTCAATTGATGCAGCTTATGTTTTTCAATGGTGGCAGAAATTTTTATCTCGAAATACTACAGCAGCTGCAACGACAGAAGTGAAGGCTGCGTCCATGAAAGGAAATATTGTTGTAATATTCTGTGTTCTGTTAATCGGCTTGTCCTTTGCAGCTACTGCGTTTATTATGGAGGTTTTTGGAATAGTGTGCAGCCATGTCTTTAACATAACTCAAAGGATGACACTGACACTTTACCGGATTGTTCGGTACTATTACATTAGAATCAATAGGATTCGATTTAAAGTCATATCTAAGTAAGTAAAATATGTCGCATCAAGCTGTGTTTAGCAAGTTATGGTAGAGAAATGCAATGTGTGTAAAGAAAGTGTAATATAAACTGCATCGCTCTTTTAATCGCAATTTTAAAAATATCGATCGTGCCTATGCTGAGAGAATTTTTGAAAAATACCTGGTCACCAAACATGTCCTTAATGCACAATGTAGAATATCCCTGAAAGCCAAAAGTGTCCCTGATGGCCACATAGCAAAATGATCAACATCAAATTTCCTACATTCTTATATGATTTTTTTCTTAATTTGTTGAGTAATTTGTTTGATACTGCTGTGGCTGCATGTTAGGCCGAATATACGTTTCTGTATCTGAGTGGAAAAATCGCAAATGAAATCATTGAATTATTTAGGCAGATAGGTTTAGTAGAACACTTTGTGCTCTTTTATTTAGTTAGAACTCTTATCCAAGGAATAGTTTTTGGTGCAAAAAAATGAACACGTGTAATCGACCGAATAATGTTTGAATTACATAGGTAGTTAGGTCTACTCTGTAAGACCTCAATGAGCATAATTAACAAGGTGAGAATCCTGTCGATGTAAGCTTGATATATTTTTTGAAGGAAAAAACCGTCGTTATTGATCGCACTATATTTGAAATATATACGTGAGTAGGGTCTCTTTACTGGAATTGACTGCTTATTTAACCAGGTGGGAAGCTAGTCGATTATATACTCTTTTTTTAAAAGCCATCGCTTTTGGAGTAATTAGGGCGTTATGCTTGCTGTGTTATAACTGACTGTGAGTAATTGATTAGTGTTATAAGGCCTCTCAATGTAAAAAATATGTATTTTCTAAAACCTCCATTAAATGTAATGTATTTTTATTAAAATTTATAACTAACCAGGCCTGCTTCGTTGGAATCGAACTGCTTCATTTTTTAATAGATTAGAAGGCATTCCGATGTAAAAAAATATGTATAAATTATTCTAGAAATCCATCAAATATGACTGAACGCTTCTGCTTTCAAATAGTCAGGTAAATTTCTTATTTGGAACGTATTCAACATGTTTACGTGGAATATAGCCTGTAGATATAAAAAATTATATTTCACTTCGTCACTGAATAAATCATACATTTAGAGTTCTCATTTTTATACAACCGTTCGACTTCATTATGTTTGACTGTAATAAACCGATATAATCACTCCATTAGCTTATATTGTAATAAAAATCATTATTCAACGTCACCTTTTTATCATATAGAAAATGTTGAAGAGCTAAGTTGCGTCTTTGAGCCGTTAAGATATTCATATTACTGATTCGTAAAATTTTTATAACTTGTAACACGCGCCTAACCTAATTATGAAAATTTAAGCTTTTGATAATATATTTACAAAATTTTTCACATATCACTCACAATTTACTCACTCACTCACTCGAAAGTATACTCGTCCGTAATTTTTCAAGTCAGACTCAGGATTATTTTGGGAAAAGCAGCCAAATCTTCGTGGTATTTAATAGATGTTATTTGAATCTAGAATTCTGGTGTTAGTTCTGACAATATTTGTTAAATAAGTCAACATAGTGGAATTAATCTTGAAAATGATTTTGTTAAAGAATATTCGCTTATTCACTCTTCTTTGTCGTCTTGCTGAACAATCCATCGGCAAATTTATTTTGTGGGATAAAAGATCCAACAAAATGAACGTGAGTGGGAATATTCACGTCGCTAAAAAATAGCAAGAAGAAAGTGTTCCAGTATTTTCATCAATGCAATCATCGTTCTTATCCAAGCTCGTGTACATTCATGGAATTATTTCAAAACTGACATTGATCCAGACTCCCTACTTGACCGTCTTCTGGTTCCCTCATTACTCATAAATCTTTTCACTGGCGCATCCTGCTATCTGACACTTCAAGAATACGCAGAACTATTGTCTGTATACATTAACGGGCATTTCTATTTAAGCAAAAAATTCGGCGTTTCAATCACGAAACAAAACTCACTTCTTAAATATGCCAATATTGCTTTTGCTAACATTTCTCCTTGGATGGTATATCCTGTAGGTGCATTTTTCTTGTTTGGGCTGCATTGGACAGAGCCATGCAAACCTTCACTGGCCGGCTACTGGTTTGTGTACGAGTGCATTCCTGAAACTTCAAACTTCGTTTCAAACAATTCCTTATATTACTTGCAGCTCAGCACAAAGTTATTAGTTTTCTTTTGTAACGCTTATATATATAAATATCTCATGAATACGATACCGTTTGCTATGGGTGGGATGTTGTCACTTTGCACTCTTGCGTTCCGGGAATACCTGTTATGCTACAAACAGTATTGCCGCAGTAGTACTACAATGCTGTATCAACGAATTGCTACTTTCCGGCAGCTACAGATATTAGCGTCTCTGATGAATGAAATTCAGCGTTTTGGTCTACAATATTCTCTATTACTGGTTATGATACTCATGCAAGCTTTCAGCCTTACTTGTCTAGTTCGTGTGGAATGGATTTATAGTAATAAAGTTACAATAGCATTCTTTGTCACTGAATTGTTTGTTGGAGTAATGTATACTGTTTGTATACTGGGAAACCAGGCTGGCCTGTGCGTCGATTCGGAGATTGGTTTACGACAGCTGACACTTGGAACAAGGGAAAATACGAATCTCACGAGAAGCGACAGAAGATGCTGTGAAAGGTTCTTTACTTCTTGCATGAAAATAAAAGTGGCTCTGGGTTCAACAAATTTTATTGATAAGCTCACTCCATTAAACTGCGTTGATTTTGCTAATTCTATAACGATTAACGCGTTATTGCTTGGCTAAATAAACGCATATCAAATTAAATCAAATGCAGGGTTTGTAACTATATTTAAAGTCCATATAATTAAGAATTTAAGTACACTTCACAAAATGTTTAACACGGTGCTGAATTATGCTAGGATGTCTAAACAACAAACATTATCATATTAATTAGAACAAGAGTCATCTATCACGCCTTCAGTCATAATTAATCTTGCATTAAATAAGTAAGTAACCTCATAAATTATGTTCGTCGTGCTGACTTTTTGCATGGTGGTCGTAGAATATTTTAGTATAGAATTATGATTATAATTGGTAAATGCTCAAATGGTTACCATCAATCTGCTAGCAACCAATTTGTATGTATGGAAAATCGTATATATTTTGGTTAGTGTTTTTATGTATGTATATATCTACTTTTCCTCAGAAGTATCCAAAGGTGTAAAAATGATAAAATGTTTATAATTATGAATAAGACATTTTTTACCAAATTACGAGTTTAACTAAATCAAATAACTAGACACGAATTCATATTACTACCTATTATGGGTATATTAAATTATAATGTATTATAAATTAGGCTTAAATACGTACGGAGAGTTTTGATATATTTTAAGTTTAACTATGTACAGCACTAATTAAAGCAATTTAATGTTCAAAAATATAAATCTACATATATTTGAAAACTAACAATAAATATGCAAATAGCAGCGCAGAATAGTTCGTCTGCTAAAAACCTAATTAATTATCTGTTAACTCGAAAGTATTTGGTTTTCTCTGGTAACGCTTCCTGCTTACAAGCATTGTCCTACTTTTGCATTACCTATATTTGTCGTGTAATTGACCTTCTGAGAAATATGCCTAACCTAAACATTATAGTATTTTAAATGTATTGCGTTGAAAATGGAAAATACACCTATGCTCAATTACATGTATCCATTTTATAATAATTATACATTTCATGTTATTGACTACACAAATAATTAGCTTACTAAATAGGTGATAGAGTAATATGTTTCATATGTCAGTAGTTTGTTGGGTTTACTTTAATCATACACTAATGAATGAATTTATTTTTACACATTATCGTGTAGCATAATCTATTGCACTGAATGATTTATTACTCAACACGTATTAAGTGATTGCAGTTAAGTCTATAATTTTTCAAATAATAAACATAAGATAAAATAACATCACAAAATCATATAGCATATAATTCTAGCAATCATGCACACCTAACACTAAGATTTAGCGCATCAGTAATAAAGATACAGTTTAATTGAAAGCATTGGGCCATGAGCGATCAAATAAAAACTATGTTTAAAATACAATTCTACAATTATTCTAGTGAAACTCAGCCGACTTCATGAAAGCCGCCTTTTTAATATTATGTTTCTCATTCTAAATGCCATTAAACACTTTCTGGAAGGATCACATATGAATATAAATCTGTTTTTCTAGTCAGTATTAGCTCAGGATGAATTGTAGGTTTCTTCAGAGTAAAAGCTATAATGGGAAAGTAAGCATTTAAATACTGCTCCATAGACTCTGTTTTATAACTTTATTTGTCTTAATCATGGAAGCAAGTGTCACAAAGAAATCATCATAACTAATAAAGCACATCTGTAGCATGCCTGCCTGCGTATCGACTTTCTCATCACATCATGCATCTTATAAAGCCTTATGCTTTTTGAGGTAGGGTAATTATCTACTACTCTTTGTAGTCAGCCAGCTTAGGTCAGTGGTTTAGCGCTTGCGCTTCGGGCACGAGTTCGATTCCTCCCAGGAGGATATGTTTTTTTTGTTATCTTTGCATTGTTTTCAACCCAAAATACTTTTAAATTATAGTGCATGATATATTAATAACGTTTTTTTAATTTTTTCCGCAATACTACGTGACCGTTACAAAGGGATTATGATTT
Source organism: Coecobrya sp. COE2 (assembly GCA_027743765.1). NCBI lineage: Eukaryota > Metazoa > Arthropoda > Collembola > Entomobryomorpha > Entomobryidae > Coecobrya > Coecobrya sp. COE2. Next base: position 1,611 of record JAHZMV010004469.1, on the reverse strand, counting down.
CGAACTAACGCTTTCTTGATAGACATTGTGTACGGGGTATCAAACCTGTTCTACTTTTTGAAATAAACTTGAATATCGCATTTTCAACAGTTTTTGAAATACTACCTCACCGTTATAAAGGGGTTATGATTTCGAATTAACGCTTTCTGGAGAATGGGGAATGAGGGAATATGCGGAGAAAGGGGAATGAGTGAAGATGGGCAATATGTGGAGAAAAGGGAATGAGTGAAGATGGCGAATATGTGGAGAAAGGG